>CANUEY010088501.1:0-22546 GCA_948099555.1 Croton setiger
GGGGCAACACTTGGTCGATAAATCACAACTAAAGAAAAAGAAATGACATGTCATTAGGCATTTTAAGATATGATTTGATATATATGACCTGAGATTGAGCAATGTTGAGATGTCTTTGATGAAGTGCCTTATTTGATATAAGATATTGTTTTACTTAACGTTTGCTGAGTATGCGACTCACACAAATTGCACTATGTGTTTTCAGGTCTGCTGTTTTGTTATTGTTATGTTATGAAATGATGAAAATGACCTGAAATCATGTTATTTTCATCAGTTATGATTAACCGAATTACATGTTTGATTTATATACTAAGTTTTCATTTGTATATGATTATGTGGTGACTAATATGGATATGTAAAGTAACACAGATATTATACTATATGTCATTATTTGGATAAGAGGAGTCTTAAGAGATAAATTCTTTTGTCAGGTTCTGTTTAATGTTTTGTAATTATGTTATATTGATTTGTTTATATTATATAGTTTACACTTACTGAGTTCGCAACTCATTAAATTGCCTTTACATGATTCCAGGTTTCTTATTGGGGCAACTGACAGCGTCAGTTCCATCATCTTTCCTCTAGGACGGTCAGCCGAAGCTTAGGATCTCTCTCTCATATTTCATCATTTGTATCATCTTATCATGTAGATTGTTGTCATATGTTATGTTATTAATGTTTTGGGATAAATAGGTTATTGGTTTGTAATATGTTATGTTTGATATTTGGTTTATGCTTTTGATTATATATATATATGTTAATGTTTGAAATAGACTTAGATAAAAAAAAATGAGAATGTAATATGAAAAAAAAATAGCATGTTTTATGACGTAAGAGTACAAGTAGAGGTTGTTACACACCTAGAGTTTTCTCTTAATTTTTTTAATAAAAAAATAAATTAAGTGGCGACTCTACAAATACACAAACTTAAGTGAACACGCCCATATCCGCGAGAATGAAGGGGGACCGGTTCACACCCGTATTTAGGTTTGAGACTTTGTTCCTGATTTTCTTTGAGATTTTTTTCCCTTGAGTGAATGAAATATTTTCTTCCTTTTTCAAAAAAAAAAAAAAAAAAATTGCCACATGAGGAATATTGTTATTCCATTTGTAAATGATAATTATCACCTTACTTGTGTATGTTTGTATATAAGTATAGAATTATCTAATATAGTTGTAGATTTTTTATTTAATACTCTTGTATATATTTCTACGCTAACATTAGTAAAGGTTACCACTTTCTCCAAACCTTTCATGGTATTAGAGGCCCATTACTAACCTCTCTAGTTACTAATCCTTTCTATTTGGAGAATCAAATTCTTCATCAAAATCTTCTAATGTTGTTCTTCTTGATTCAAGAGTACCATCAATTTTCTCCTCATTTTTCATTCATGCCAAATATCTCTCATCAAATTTTGTTGAAATTGGCTTCCACTAAATTTTTATTTTAGCAGATGCAGATATTACTCATGTTACATGGATGTGGTCTCAATCACCACATTAATAGCTTCAGTATTATTCATATAAGCCTAACCTGTACAGCATGGCTTCGACTTTTATATTTTGTTTGGAAATTAGAGTCAAGCTATTTACAAAATATAAACTCTATCTGACCAATCCTATAATTCACTTCCTGAATACTATTCTTCACCTCCTGAATCGTTGCAACCAATATAGTACTATTCCTATATACAAATTCCACATCATCACTAACTAAAAGGAACAAAATAATGTTTGGTAGTTGGCATTATAAAAGAAGGCGGAGAAGGAAAAACAAAGTTGATCTGAGGGTGACGAAGGTGGAGGAGAGGTAGTTGACGATGACGATGGAGTAGCGAATATAAAGCTTTTCTAATTTTGAACAAAGGAAAAACAAATATTTAAAAAGGAAGAAAATTCTTAATTTTTAACTAAGAATGTTTAAGTAATTTGATTAAAAAACAAAAACTGAAACTATCTATTATCTATTAAAATCAAACTTCAAAATTTGCTATTTGCTAAATTTTCCTATTTTGGTTTTGGTTCATAATAGATTTATAATTTTTTTTTTTTTTTTTTTTTTTTTTTTTTTTTTTTTTTAATTCGGTTAACGGTTTGCATTTTGAGCGAACCAATAAGTTTAGAAGTTCAACATCAGCGCGGTTCGGTTTTCTGACTCGACTAGCATCTACATGCCCTTGTTGTATGTAGAAGTGGACGGTGGACCCAGAAATTGGAACCGGAACTCCTAACGTTGGATTCGAGTTCCACTTATATGTCTGTGACTATTTGGCACACGGTGCGATTTGAATTGAATGAACATACGACCGGGGGGTTATTATACAAGTTTGATCAGCGCAAAGTTTGCTCGACACACCGCCAGAGCTTTAAAGAGAGCTCGGCAAAAAAACACCTATAAGTATTAAAACCCTTCTCGTACTTGAAAAAAGATAAAAAAAACCAGCACCTCCATGGGCAAACAAAAAGGAGAATCCGGTAGGAGCAAGTCGCGTCCATCAAGCAGCAGGTGCTCTAATTTTGCATAAACACCTATTCTTTTTATTTTTTAATTACAAATTTCAATTTGATTTTTTGATTTTTGATTTTTTATTAATTATGACTCTGGATTTGATTTCAGTCTTGCCGCTTCCCTATTGCAATCTTCTGGTTCTGCCGCTGCCGTCGGGTTCGGCGGTTATGTTGGCAGCTCACGTATTGATACTTCTCTTGCTTCTTCTATTGAAGATGCAAGCCCCTTTCTGGTATGCTTTGTTCTCTCTTCTTTGTGCATTGCTATTCGCACTGGCCTGGCCTTTTAGCTATAGTTGGGAGGAATTATTGATACTATGCAATTACTATTGCAGGATATAGATAGTGAAGTGGCTCTCCACTTGAAGAGACTGGCTAGAAAAGATCCTACTACTAAGGTAATCACATTCACAAGTATTTCTATTGTATTATTCTGGATGTTAACTGTATTGGCATGTAAGTTCTCTCAGTATAATGTACTTCTCTTTTAATTCTTGATACAGCTTAAAGCTCTGCAGTCTTTGTCTGCTCTGTTCAAGCAGAAGTCTGGAAAGGACTTGATGCTAGTTATTCCTCAATGGGTATGCGTCTCTTGTCTTCCTTTTAGCTGCAATTATGTAATAATGTAGTTTCTTGCCTTTATTTTTAAGTTGTATGATGAGCAATCAGAGCTATTCTTTTTACTTGTTTCTTGCCGTTATTCCTTTCTCTGATCACCTACATAATTAGTTTAATCCTAGAAATCAACGTAACTGTCCAATAATTGATCAGTTTGGCTGTGACATCCTGAAGTTCTAATAATACAGGAAGAAATTAAGGCAATCAAAGTGCCCCTGCCTATGGGATTTGTGGGAAACGGGAAGAACTGGTATTCGATATATGCGTAATTATGTTGCTGTCAAATTTAGGCTAGCTGATACGTTTTTGCTTATGAACCATTTTTTCTCCGGTTTTCCTGCGAGATTCAAGTGGTTAAAAGATAAAGTTGAAGTGCGCTGAAGAAAAATTCTTGCTTGTCCACAAACAATGTGCCCCTCAAATTGTAACAACTATATTAATTTGAATTTGTCGAATTTCAGGAGTTATCATAAAATTTGTACTCTGTTAGTGTTGAATTTATGCTTATAAACCTGATTTATATTGATCTGAAACTGTGTTTGATGTTAAATAGTAGTTATTGATTCCACAAGTATTTTGCACCCTTCATATTTTGGTATTTTATGTTTGTTTTTGTGTTTAAATTTCCATTTAATTTAGACATTTCTCTTTCATTCCGAACTTTGTGAAAATTTCCATTTCTGTAGGCATTTGAATACAAGCGGCTGTTGTTGGATTACAATAGAGAAGTTCGGCGAGCAACTCATGAAACTATGAATAACCTTGTTGTTGCTGTCGGGTATGAACTTATTACATTTAAGCTTCTCTAATTTTTTCCCCACTTTTTGTAAGCTACCACCTTTCAGGAAATCTGAATGTAGAACTCTTTGGTTCCTGTGTTTTGAATGTAAAATGACAAAAGCTTTTGCATGCCTTTGTTATGTGTTATTTCATTTTACCATATTCATTTATGTTTCCCTCGGTTCTCAACACATGTTTATGCTAATAATTTGTTATGTGGAACTTTTATTTTTATTTTTATTTTTTATTTTTTTTGCAGAAGAGACCTAGCCCCACATTTGAAATCTTTGATGGGACCCTGGTGGTATTCTCAATTTGATCCAGTTTCTGAAGTGTCTCAAGCTGCAAAACGATCTCTGCAGGTTTGTCATCTCTTCTTTCCATTTTCCCCCTAAAGTTTGTTCATTTCCTTCCATTTTAAGAGCTCTTGAACTTTTGATGCCACTAGGATATTAGATTGTGTTGCAAGGAAATACGAGAGCTCATTTGTGAATAACAGAATGTCTTTGTTGTATGAAATGGAAAAAGAAGGGTAAAACAAGTATGAAGTTATATTGAAGTCCCAATCCCTTTAAGCATTGGGAATATCTCCTAGGAGTTGGTGTGGCTGTTTAGGCATTCCTTCCTGATTTTAACTTTTGCATTCTTGTACTTTCTTGTGCTTTATTACTAGGTCTACATCCACATGATGCACAGATCATACATATTCTATAATAAAATATGTGCTTAATTGTTAGAATGCGATTCATAAATTAATTGAATTAGATAATCAAAGAACTATCTTTAAACAACATAAAATAAAAAAATTCAACTCAATATCAATCATTCAAAATTGCTATTCTTAACACATAGGAGGAAATTCAAAGAGGAAAAAGAGTTAAATGAGATGCTCTTAGTTTTACCTATTTAGCTCACCGATATGATCTTAGTTGTCAATCATGATTCTTCAAAACATAAAATCTTTAATACAAAATATAACTGAATATGACCTCTGAATTTTAAGAAGTCTTAGAATTTAATGAAGTTGCTATCTTAATCATATGCATCTATTGTAACTTATCAACCCTTTTTTTGCTACTTATCTTGTAGTCTCTAAGAACATAGAACAACAAGAAAAAAAAGTTTTATCTATCAATATGATATAAGTATTACAATGTAATTTATAGATGGAAATATTGATAATGATTTTTTTAGTTTGAGCGTAATATAAGTGGAGATCTATTAAATATTTTTCTTTAATTAATTAAGCATTATTATTTTTAATATTAAATTAAAATTTTCTTATAATGGTTTAATATTGGAAAATCAAACGTTTTCTATAATTATGATAGCATTAGGCTTGTAATATTGAATTGTAGTGTTAGAAATAATTGATTTAATGTAAAAATATAGATGTGAATATGAATAAATGTGAGAATAATTATACTAACTCATATTAATAACAACAATAATTTAAAATTAAATAAATTAAAATTTAGAAAAATGCCAAATCATCTATTGAATACTCTAAAAAGTTCCACATAAGCATTTAGTGCTTTCTTATTATATATATTACGGATTACAGATGAACTTTTGTTTCTTGGGTCATTCTTAATCGATCTTTTTGATATTATTTTGGAGAACCAGTTTTGTCTAGATAACTGGAATATCTTTGTTGCGTTGTAATTGAGAAGGCTTTGGTGTAGAGGATCCCAAAGTGATTTTGTGTTGCATTTTCTTTGTGTTCTCTGGAGCAGCAGGATGATAAATGCTGGGCATTGTTTTTAATTTGCTAATGCACTAGTTGCAGCGCTTGTCCTTTTTTGACCATGAACCCCATACTTCAGCCTTCTGTCAATGTCCATTTCAGTGCAATTGGAGTGCACTGCTATTTTTTTTTTGGTCTTCATGTATCTGGTAGGTTAGGAGAATATCTCATTCAACCAAGTCATAACTCCTGACTGATCCTTTTCTCATTGTAAATTCTCTTTAAAACAATTTGTTGTCTATCCAATTCTTCAGGGATTTTTATTTACTACTGGGAAAAATATGGATAGCGGTTTTGACGCAGTACTACATCTACTCTTCCACCACCTTCCTTAACTTATTTTTTAAGTAATGATCCATTTTATGTGCAGAACGCCAATTTCAGTTGAATCTGCTCTTCATTCTATTGGATTGCTTAGTTAATGTTTACAAATTTGGTCACATTGTTTATTAGTTATTACTCCATTGGACCCATGATGGAGAAGTGAACGAAACAACAGAACAGTATATATTTGTATATCAAATAATAGATTTGATCAAAAGAGACGATACGTTTTGTGTTAATGGAATAAACTGAAAATTTCAGAAGAATCAATGAAGGAATAAAAGAGCAAGGGATAACAGAAAAACGATAAAGTGGGTGACAAAGATCAACCCTCAGGCCAAGCCTGTGCAGAATAATCTGCCCAATAGAATTAGCTAACCAAAGGATACCTTTCCTCAATTGATCCTGTATACAGCTAGAGAACTAACTTCCTGATGGGTCCCTTGATTCTTGTTTACCTAATTTGCCACCCCTACTTCCATCAACACAATCCTGCTCCTTCTAGAATGAACTAAGGCCTTGGGCCTGGCCTTGTGTTCCTATCAGATTAAGGAATGAAAGTTAGTTTAGTTAAGTCACAATGTTCATATAACTTTCCTATTATTTCTATCTTAAATATACTAATATAGAAACATTTTAACCCTCGCATGCTCATGTTGCTAACTGCTTTGAAAAGATGAAATGCTAAGTTCAACTTTGACAGAAAGTATAAATATCTTTTAATCAGTAACAAAAAATAATTGTCTCTAAATTGTTGATGAACTTTTCATAACTTCTGGTGAAATTTGTTTCATAATTTAAGTACCTTTTATGTATAGTTTGTTTGTGCTTTTTATTCAATTAATAAATTGAAACTTTTTGCACTTGTGGCCTTATTTCTTATTATATGTGAAACAGACAGCCTTTCCAGCTCAGGAAAAGAGATTGGATGCACTTATGTTATGCACAACTGAAGTATTTTTGTATTTGGAGGAAAATCTGAAGCTAACACCACAAAGTATGTCAGATAAAGCAGCTGCTCTAGATGAGTTGGAAAACATGCATCAGCAGGTATGACCATGTTATATGCTTATTCCTTCACTTTTGTTTAAAGTGGAAGCTGGTTTATTCAGCATTTGGCCCAGGGCTTCCTGGATCAACCTGCAAAACTATGATCAGGCAATTATTTTTTCCTTGGTCATTTATTCAACCTGCCTGACCAAAGGCCTGGCTTGGTATGATGCAGTTTTCAAGGCCTTACTTGACCAGGACAGCCTGCAAACGTGTGTGTATTTGTCAGCGTGGTATTAGATTTTAGCCTGACCAAGGCGCAATGATAAAATTGTTCCTGAACAGTGTTCTTTTTCTTTTTTACCCCCCAACAGTATCTTAAACAATTTGTTATTATTGTCTGTTTTGGATTTGTCAGTCTCATATATGCTGAAAGTGACGGAGTTGGCTGATTATCTCTCTCTCTCTCTTTTTTTTTTCTTTTCCTAGAAATAAATCCTAGACTCTGTTTTTCTGAAACAAATAATTATGGAGTCATTATATTTAAATAAACGACATCTTCAGAAATCATTTTAATTTAGGCATCAATGTTGTGGCTTGCTTAGTTTGGGATTCATTTGCAAATTCTACCAACTTTCTCAGAAACAATTTTATAAAATGCAACAAGTGTTATGCTATATTTGTATTCCTAGTGGTGCAGGGTCCACATTTCGGATTTGAAGAATGTTTATGGATTTGTATTTAAGTGAAATCCATTAGGACATGTGAGGTTTCAATTTCATGGATATTAAAAAATTCCTGATCCCCTATTTTATCAAATATGATTATCTTTATATATGTTTTGAGGAGAGTACCAGTGTTTGAATGTGTAACTTCTCCAAGATTGCTGTTGATGGAAGCATAAAGCACATGGGATTCTTCCAACGTCCTTTTTTCTTTATCCCACAACTCCCAAATAATTTTGACTGTTACCCATTATTTGGATTAGCAATTCGAAATTACACACATATCATAAGTCTTTACTGAATCTAACATTGGAGTTATAATTTTCTCGTGCCATAAATTTTAACCTTGTAAATTTCTAAATAAATCACCATATATTTAGACATTGTTTAAAGAAATTCCCAAACTCTATTGGGACTTAGGGATTCTCTTGGAAGATTTTTTCTTTGGCTGTAGTGCTAGAGATTTGTTGATTCAACAAGATTTGTGACTTATTTGCAACTGAACCAGTTTGGTTGTACTGGTCTAACACAAAGTTCCTATATTTACTTGCTTCTGATTTACAAGGTGTTTTACAGTTGTTTGCAATAAATTTTACACAACCTTTTCTTGGTTTTCAGGTGACATCGTCATCATTATTGGCATTGGCTACACTTCTTGATGTTTTGGTTTGTGCACAATCTCAACGACCTGGTGTTGAAAATGTAGCCACTGAATCAAAACATGCTTCAAAGGCTAGAGCAACTGCTATTTCTTTTGCTGAGAAGTTATTCTCTGCTCAAAAATTTTTTTTGGACTTTCTGAGGTCCCGAAGTCCTGCAATTCGGTCAGCTACATATTCAGCTTTAAAGAGTTTTATTAAAAACATTCCTCATGCCTTTGATGAAGGAAATATGAAAAATCTTGCTACTGCAATACTTGGTGCTTTTCAGGAAAAAGATCCTACTTGTCATTCGTCAATGTGGGACATGTTGTTGCTGTTCTCAAAAGCATTTCCTGAAAGTTGGACATTGGTAAATGTTAAGAAAATAATTCTGAACAGGCTGTGGGATTTTCTTATGAATGGGTGTTTTGGATCTCAGCAAGTCTCTTATCCAGCTCTGATTCTATTTTTGGGGATTGTGCCTCCTAAGTGTATAGATGGAGAGAAGTTTTTTCTTGATTTTTTCCATAACCTATGGGATGGAAGGATGTCCTATTCAACAAGTGCAGATAATATGGCATTTTTCCAGGCATTTAAAGAGTGTTTCTTTTGGGCATTGCATAATGCATCAAGGTGTGATTTTGTTCACTTGCTTTTTTGGCATGAATGACATGACTTTCCAAACTTCTGATGGGATTCACTAAGTTTAGTAGTGGATTTACAGGGGTTGTTGCTTCATCCTTCTCTGTTTCAGTTTAATTTTGGCATTAGGTTTTCTAATTTTTCTTCTCCTTCAAGTGCAGATACTGTGATAATTTGGATTCTGAACATCATTTTAGAGTCACTCTTGTTGATAATATCCTAGTAAAGCTTCTGTGGGGAGAATACATGTTTCCTGTTGGCTTCAAGAATCAGAATAAAGCATCTCTTGGAATATCTGAGGACCCATCTGAACAACCTTCTGCAGCTTCTAACCAGAAGTCAGCAGAATCATTGCATGTCAAGTATCCAATGAATTATTTGCAAGAATCTGGAAAATGTATTGTAGACATTCTTTCAGGCATATATGTAATGGAACACAATCTACTCTGTCATTTTTGTGTGGCATTTCATGATAATTGCCTCAAAATGTTTCAGCAAAAAGACTTCACAGGAAGAGATACTGAAAATGTAAAACAGGTCATTAAATTTATGTCATTGTTGGAACAACATTCAGTTCAGAAAGGCGAAACTTGGTCCTTAGTTTATGTGGTGGGTCCAATGTTAAGAAAGTGTTTCCCATATATAAGATCCTCAGTAAGTTACTATCTCCTTAGTATCTCTTGGCAAGAATTTGTTTGATTTGTTGATTTCTTATGATAATTTACATAGATTGTGTTGACCTCCTAAAAGACTTTGTTGATTAAATTCTTCTGTCGTAGAATATATAATTAGCTTCTCAAGTTTTTTTTTTTCTGTTATGTTGTAACATAAAGGGCTTGTATATCAGTGTATTTGACATATATATTTTCTTTTACTCAGTGAAGTGATTGGTTCTCCTGTAAGCCCATTTAGTGGGTAGTTCTGAATTTTGAAAGAGAGAGAAGTCATCTTTTGCTTCAATTGGACTTTGAATAAAACATTGAATATCCTGTAGCTCACAACTCTAAGCAGAACAGGATGTAGGATTAATAAAATGAATGCCTGTAGTACGTGAATAAGTTTGGAGGATGGAAGACATAGTTGAGTTTGTCATTTGCTTGCTTTTCCTTACGAGTCTGCTGTAGTCATTATGATGTGTTCATGGTGCTATCAGCTTCCATTTTTTCCAATGTCTTTTCTACTATTGTTTTTCATCCGTTCCTTGGTTGTGATTATTATCTGATTTCAGGACATGCCAGATGCTTTGAGACTTTTGTCAGTTGCTGTTTCATTATTTGGACCACGCAAGATAGTGAGGGAAGTTTTTTTATGCAATGAGGGGCATCCCCTTTCAGATGACATGAACCAAGAAGTAGAGCCAGAGTATTTCATGCAAGTGTTCAAAGAAACATTTGTTCCATGGTGTTTTATCAGATATGATTCCTCTAGCAATGCTCGGCTCGATTTATTGCTTGCATTTCTCAATGATGAATGTTTCCCTGAGCAGTGGACTGCAATTCTTTCGTATGCACTTAATCAAGAAAATTTAATAACTAAGTTTGGGTCCCCAGAATCAGATTACTTAGCCCTGTTGGCAATGTTGTTAGAGAGAGTGAGGGTTGAAATTACAAACAGTAAAATGATTGGAGCCTCAAGACATCAGCATTGGTCCAACCCAGTTGACTGGCATCATGAGCTCCTTGATTCAGCTGTAGTTGCTGTTGCCAGTTCCTCTGTGCCCATTGCAGCTTCAGCAGCCCAGTTTGTGTGGTATGTGAATGAAATTTTTTTTTATTTATTAATACTTTATTAAATGCTTGAATAGTGCTGGAGATATTAATTTTCTGTGAAATAAATGAGTCACTGATTGCAGCACAGATGTTACAGGCCTGCTGTATGTTGCAGGAATATGTTAGGTAGTTTTATTTAGGTAATTAGATAGTTTAATAGTGGGAAGTTATATTACCTCTTTATTGTAATGGGTGATTATTAGTGGGTAGTGGGTAGTTTCTACATTACTTTTAGTCCTTTAAAAGGATATGAGTTTAGGAAAGATGTAAGCAGAAATTTAATCAAGAAAAGGTTTTAAGTTCCTAAAACTCAGAGATTGTAGAGTTCTCTCTAACAAGCGCTAAGAGATGCACATTCTCTCTTAAGTCTGTAAAAATAGGTAGAAAGAAGGTTAACCCCTCTTTCTCCTCCCTTTCTAAACCTAATCCTCTATTTCAAAGACCCATAACCAGATCCATAACCCGGGTCTGTAACAAATTTGTATCAGAGCCTATGGGTGATTACATACAACAAACACTTGACTGAATTATTAACTTGGTCCTTGAGGAACAAGCTGCTGAGAGAGCTTGGTATGATGCTTTTATTTCAAAGTTGGAGGGCCTTACTACTGTCCTGGCTGATTCTAAACATCCACTGGCACCAACAAATGGGGGAGAATCATGCCACAACATCCAAAGAAACAAGTTCAGAATTGCTTGCTCAAGAGGAGATAAAGGGATCTAGCTCCGTTAGCTAAGAGGTTGATCTTTAGGTGTCGATAGACTCTACTGAAAAGGAAAAACTGCACATCAAAAGGATTGCAGCACTCAAGAAAGAAGTTGGAATGGGTGAAGGGCTAAAGAACCAATTTAAGAATGATGAAGAGGAAGCATTGGAAGAGCCATTTGATCCAGGAATTTTAACTAATTGCATGAGCATAACAGCATTAAAGAGTCACCAAATAGCTCCTTATTTGTAGCAATAATAGAGGAAGACAGAGATTATATTTTCTTCTAAATATTAGTAGTCAATTTAGCTCCTTTGCGCTTGAGGATAAGCGCCTTTCAATGGGGAGTGTAATGTTACAGGCCTGCTGTATTGTTGCAGGAATATGTGAGGTAGTTTTATTTAGGGAATTAGTTAGTTTAATATTGGGAAGTTATATTACCTCTTCATTGTAATGGGTGATTATTAGTGGGTAGTTTCTACATTTACTTTTAGTTCTTTAAAAGGATATGAGTTTAGGAAAGATGTAAGCAGAAATTTAATCAAGAAAAGGTTTGAGCTCCTAAAACTCATAGATTGTAGAGTTCTCTCTAACGAGCTCTAAGAGATTTCAGATTCTCTCTTAAGTCTGTAAAAATAGGTAGAAAGAAGGTTAACCCCTCTTTCTCCTCCCTTTCTAAACCTAATCCTCTATTTCAAAGACCCATATCCCGGGACCGTAACAACAGATAAGTAAATATACTACTCTTCTTTTTGTTGTGAAGTTGATGTTAATTTTACACCATGTGATTAGAAAATTTATTTTTGAATAAGTTGTATTCACAAGTCACAGCTCACGAATGTTCTTATTTCACATATGGATTTATTCTCTTGTAATGAAATTTGTTGAGATAGTGCGCAATGCATCAATTCCTCATAAGCACTCATATAGTTAGCTTGTCTAAAGTTTGTCCTTATCTATGTCACTTCCCGTTACTTATTTCACTATTGTAGTAGCTCAGTGATTGCTTGTGGAAACAAAAGAATTTCATTATCTATAGAAAGATCTGCTCTCTTCATAATGACTTGGTTTAACTTATCTAAATCTGGGTAAATACTTAAGAGGTGATAATTGTAACTTCTCTGAATAAATTGCAATACCTGTTCTTGGTTCCTCTGTCATGGAGTCTTTTATTCTGCTTATTTCATAATTCATAGTGTGACCTCTCATAAATCTATCTTCTGCTGCAGTGCTGTTCTTGGTGGCTTGGCAAAAGGAAATGAAATCACTTTTGTGTCCAGAAATGCAAGTATTTTGGTATACAAGGGAGTATTCAACAAGCTGCTTGCTTTTATATGTCAATCTCCTTTCAGTACAGTTATGGATTCAGGTCGTCTTTTAACTGCGGGAGCACACAATTTTGCAGAGGATCATAAAATATCTACAGACGTGATTAAGATAGCTCAGTTTGCTTGGGATGTACTTAGTGGTAGCTTGTATTGCCTACAAACACTCAGTAATGAAATTGGGTTGGTTTCTTGTATTTTGGCCGAATTGTTTATCATTGACTGGGAATACAGCATGCAAGCAACAACAAATGATGCACTTGACAATGAATCAAAGAAGAAAATTAAGAGCCGGTCAGAGTTTGCGCAATCTCTGCATGGTTTTCGCTGTAAGATAAATGAGGAGGTTTGGAAAGGCCTCAGCATTGACATTCTAAGTCGTTTGGGGAGTATCTTGGTTCAGTTTATTAGGTCTGTTATCTTTAAGGAAGTCAAAGTTAATGCAAATCTGATCACGTCACTTTGTTGCGAATGGATGCTTGAGATTCTTGGTTGTCTCCGCCATGATCAACAGGAGGAGCAAAATCTATTAGACCAGCTTCTCATGAAGGATGAAATGTGGCCGTCATGGATTGTTCCAGACTTCAGTGCTTCTGAAAGAACTTGCTCAGGTGTCACAGACGTGCCGAAGGATATTGATGTGAGTGCCATGTTGAATTTTGTTGGCTATTTGATAGAATTAGGGTAATTTATGACACCTTTTCCTTTATTATTTTCTGTTTTTTTTTTTTTTTCATTTTCAAAATTTCAAAATTGTTCAACATAGAAGTTGAAAACTTGAATAATCAAGTCATAGCAAGAATTTGGAGAAGTTCATTGGTGTAACTTTAATTTCTGATCTTTTTGGCATCTAAAACAGAAGCCTTCTTGTCATTTGGTGTTATTGATTGGTTTTGAATTCTTTGTGATGATACATGGTGTGTGGAATTGAGGCATGCATAAATTGATCTGACTAATCTTGTTTCTTATGGAAAATTATTGACATTTGATAAGATTATACACACACACGCGCGCGCACTGGTATTGTATTTAATGCAGTTGACCGTTGGAAAATTTGTACTCCTATTTCATTATGATCATGTTCTTATTGGCTGATTTGATGATTTTCTCATTATTGTCTAATTTTTTATTTGATGCAAGGATCTGTGAATTGAGATTTTATTGCAATTGCAGGTATCTGCGACGCGCAAGTTTGTTTCTTTAATTGATAAACTTGTTCACAAGATTGGGTTCAGTAGAGTCTTTACTGGTTATGAAGAAAATGCCCTTTCATCTCTTTTGAATGAAACGAGCAGAGGTTTTACTCATCGAGCCTGGCTTGCTGCTGAGATGTTATGCACATGGCAATGGCCGGGAGGCAGTGCTATAGATTCTTTCTTACCCCTTCTGAGTGCATCTGCTACGAGTTGGAATTACTCTTTCCGTGAAAGCCTTTTAGATCCCATCTTGAACATCTTACTTAATGGTGCTCTTGTTCAGGGAGAAAGTGGTGCATGCTGTTCATTCTATTTATCATCTTCTACTGGGATTGAATTGGAGAAAGCTGAAGAACCATTTTTGAGAGCTCTTTTGTCCTTGCTTTTCACTCTGTTTAAAGATGATATATGGGGAGGAGTAAAAGCTGGGGAATTCTTTGAATTGCTTGTAAGTAAGCTTTATATTGGTGAAGCAGTAAACCAGAATTGTTTGAAGATACTTCCTCCAATTGTCAGTGTTCTTGTAAGACCTTTATGTCAGAGAAGCATTAAACCTGGTGCATCTAGTGAGGAGATTCCACTACAGAATTCAGGCGAAAATTTGTTGCAGCATACTGTTAAAGATTGGCTTGAAAGGGTTCTATTGTTCCCACCTTTAGTTGCAGGGCAAGCAGGGCAAGGTATATGCATCTCTTTTAGTTTTTAGAGTAATAAGCAAAAATTTACCCTATTATGGTTCAATCTAAATATTATTTTGGCCAACATTTTGGATAATTTGACATATAGTAATGAATGTAATCTGTTTGCTTGTTGACATTTTGTTGGGTACTTGTCCATGCTATTCATCAACATTGTAATGACAAGTTGGTGTTTCCTTTTAGCGCATTCTCTACCTATGATTCTTTTTGTTTTTGTTATTAACATGTTTGAATTTCTTCTTTAATTGAAGCGATATTTATTTATTTTCTTCTTTCATTCTTTCTTATAGATATGGAGGATTGGTTCAAATTGGTTATTGTTTGTTATCCTTTTAGTGTCATGGACAGCAAGAAATCTTTGAAGCTGGAGAGGAATATAAGCCCGGAAGAGGCAAGACTCATACATGATTTATTTCGAAAGCAGAGACAGAGTGCTGATCTGTTGGCAGTAGGTAAACAGTTACCTATTGTGCAGATATTGCTGTCAAAGTTAATGGTTATTTCTGTTGGATATTGCTGGAAAGAATTTACAGAGGAAGATTGGGAATTTTTCTTTTCACAATTGAGGTCTTGGATTCAATCAGCAGTTGTAATGATGGAGGATGTTACTGAAAATGTGAATGATGCTATTGCTAACAGCTCTGATTGTGAGTGTTTGGATGTCCTTAGGAAACTAGAGCAGCATGGTTTGATATCTGACCATTTCCCTATAAATGTTGCTATCCATGCCTTGGAGTCGTTTTCGTTGTTTTGTGAGGCATGGAGACTTTACCAAGAAGAAATGAATGATATGAATCTCCTAAGATCAGAAAGATGGGATCCATCTAGAGATCGAATCCTGGAGGGTATTCTTCGCTTGTTCTTTTGCACTGGCATCAGTGAGGCAATCGCAAATTCTTATTGTCATGAGGCTGCTTCTATTATAGCCACATCTAGGCTTGATACTTCCTACTTCTGGGAGTTGGTGGCTTCAAATGTTCTCAACTCATCACAGCATGTTAGAGATAGAGCAGTGAGATCTGTTGAATTTTGGGGTTTAAATAAAGGCCCTATAAGCTCTTTGTATGCAATTTTGTTCTCCTCTGTACCAGTGCCACCGTTGCAGTTCACTGCCTATGTTATTCTCACAACTGAACCTGTTTTACAGTTGGCTGTCATTGAAGAAGGTGCTACTTTTACATCAGGTGGTGATGTTACTGATGATGGGAATTCATCTCAGTTTGAATTGACATCAGATTTCCATTTGAAGGAGGAATTATCTTGCATGATTGAAAAGCTTCCTTATGATGTTCTTGAAATGGATTTGATAGCACATCAGCGAGTAAATTTACTTGTTCTTTCCTTCTCATGTAGCCTTTATATTATCATCATGTTGGATTTTTAATTATTTGTATCTTGAATTTTCAGGTAAATGTCTTTCTTGCTTGGTCTTTGTTGCTGACACATTTGTGGACATTACCATCAGAATCGGCTGCAAGGGAGCGACTGGTCCAGTATGTACAAGATTCTGCCAATCTAGGAATATTAGATTGCCTCTTCCAGCATATCCCTTTGTCGATAGCCCAAAGTCTTAAAAAGAAAGATGTGGAACTTCCTGCTGGGTCATCAGAGGCTGCAGCTGCAGCAACATCTGCAATAAAAACAGGTTCACTACTAGTTTTTGTGGAATCACTATGGCCCGTTACACCTGAGAAAATGGCTTCGCTTGCCGGAGCATTATTTGGTCTGATGCTTCGTGTTCTTCCTGCCTATGTTCGAGGTTGGTTTAATGATATACGTGACCGTCCAACATCATCTCTTATTGAAACATTTACCAGAACGTGGTGCAGCCCTCCTCTAATTGTGAATGAACTCTCACAGGTATGTTTGAAATAGCCCTTCTATTTCATGAAAATAAATAGATGACGTTCGAAATTTTGTGATTTCCAATGAAGTGTTTTGTTGGATTGCTTTCATTTGAAACCACCACCACTACCAAGTCTTAGTTGAAAACTAGTTGGGTCTGCTTTGGAATAACATGGAGTGAGAGAAGGAGAAGTAATATTTTCTTGCATTTTTAAAAGGGCTGTTAGAACCTTTTTTTGAATCTAAAACTTCTGTTTCTGCATATGAGTACATTTGAACCATTTAAGTAGCTGTTTGGAATTAGACAAGATAGATATGTGGGTTCTCAACTTCTCATTATGCATGTGCTTGTTGGACAATTATGATTTAGGAATCTTTATGAACATCAAATATGCTTTTTTCTTTTTGAACTGTTAGAAAAATAGTTGAAGGGAAAAGAAAATACAAGAATTAACAGTTTTGCCATTTTTCCCTTAGTTAATGCACTATTTTCTGATGTAATTTACTTAATGCAGATAAAGGAAGCCAATTTTGCTGATGAGAATTTTTCAGTCAGTGTAAGCAAATCTGCGAATGAAGTCGTTGCTACATACACAAAGGATGAGACAGGGTTGGATCTAGTTATTCGTCTTCCTGCATCTTACCCATTACGCTCTGTTGATGTTGAGTGCATGAGAAGCCTAGGCATTAGTGAAGTGAAACAGCGAAAGTGGTTGATGTCAATGATGCTGTTTGTTCGTAATCAGGTGCTTGCTATAACACATTTTTATTTATTATTGTTTTGCAAGAGCTTAGGAATTTTGTTGTACAGGATAGTTGGTATGAGCTTGTGGTTGAATTGTCCTAAAACTGGATGGGTGATGAATGATTTGGTGCCTAAGCAAATCATTAGAAGACATGATAGTAAAAAGAAAACACTTAAAAGAGGTGTAAATTAGAAATATTGGAGTAGGGGACAAAAATGAAAACGAAAGATGCAACATCAATCTAAGCAACAACCAAATCCACACAATGTTGAATTTTAAGAAAGCGTGACATGTATGATGTATTTGGTGAATAATTTAGGATCAGGTAATATATATTACAAAAAAAGGTTTACAAACATTTCATGATGAGGAGCTGAAACCGTCATAACCTTTATGTTTTATTCTTCTGATAAAACCTATGATCCCTACTTAGGCATTCATGGTGGGAGGGAAGTAGAATAAGATATTGTGCTTTAAATTAACATCCATAGGCATGGCCTTCAAAAGAGCAAGAACAATGAATGGACATAAATACCGTTGATTTGTTAAAGATGAATTGTTGTATAAAATTTGTATAAGGAATGATGGGAGGGATGCTGATAATTTAATGATTAACAATATAATGAGGTCTGAGCCGAAAAGATTGTTTTCTTGTGTGATGCAGAATGGTGCTTTAGCTGAAGCTATACGAATATGGAAGAGCAATTTTGACAAGGAATTTGAAGGCATAGAAGAGTGCCCTATATGTTACAGTGTTATCCACACTAGCAACCGTAGTCTTCCTCGCCTTGCATGCAAAACTTGTAAGCACAAGTTTCATGCTGCCTGCCTGTATAAATGGTTCTCAACATCTCACAAATCATCCTGCCCGCTTTGCCAGTCTCCATTTTGATCTAGGAATCATTACAAGTTAAATTTTTAGATCTCACCATAAACTGACAATTCCAAGAATTTCATGGGACCTTTTCTCGCCTCATTCACTGCCTGCATGGTGCATCCCAACCTTGGGTCCAATATTTTGCTAAGAAGCATTGATCTGAATAGATGGTCAACCTGATACATTTCATGGAACACATTGAGGATTCATTCCAGATGGTAAGATTATGCTGCCTACTGAAATCGTAGTCACCTGTTTTGAGATTCCAATTGTTATTAAGTTATTGTATAGATTTTTGTGTGATTCATTTATAATTATGTCTCCACGTCTGCTGTGAATAAAAATTTTACTTCCACAAATTTAATAAATCAATTCTAATAATATTTGCTCTCATCGCATGACCTTGATTGAAAAGTAATTATATGGTCAGGTTTGCAGATTTTGCGAATCCTGTTTGTTAATGCAAGAAGCTGATGCCGAAGCTCTGTAAAAAAATGAGGAAGCTGCCTTGATTCTGCACCATGGATGGACTCTGTCTCTGCTATAGCTTTTTGTTCCGCCAAAGATTGACTAGCTTTCTTCTCCGAATGGCTGTTTTTCAAAGTGGTATTTAACTGCTTCAGCTTACAGTTGACACTGTTAGAGCCGATTTGATGTGAAGTATTTGAATCTCAGGATAAAAAATGTTTTCCTATTCTCCTTTATATAAATGCGTTGTAAAGCAGTTTTTGAGTCAATTGGCTTTAAGAATGCAAATTAATTGTGGTCAAAATTTATTTAAGATCAAATTACGTAGAAAGCTTTTGGTTATATCTGTAATTTTGCGGCTTATTATTAATAAAACATCACTAAATTACTATATATGCTTGCTATTTAAAAAAAAAAAAATCACAATATACAACAATACAGTTCATCATTTGGAAGGGAAAAAAAAAGTCCACTCCAAATGTAATGTACTAAATCAATAAAAAGTGTAAAAAATAATTAAATAAAAATATATGACAATACACTAAAAAATTAAAATTTTTCAAAAATATTAAAAAATTTGAAAGTTTATTAGTTCGATGTATATGGTATTAGTCTCAAATAGAGTTAAACTTAGAGATATATCAAATTAATTAATTTATAATTTTTTATTCAATTTAGAATGGTAATGTATTTGTTACTATTAGTTTATCTTTAAAAATTAATAATACTATAAGTTATACATTAATAGTTTTTTTTTTTTTTTTTAAATTACCACTTGTAAATATGAATCCGAAACCAATTTTGAAAAAAATTAGAAGAACAAAGATTCGTGAAACACAAAATATAATTTGAATGAGTTGCCGTCATAATTTATTTCTAAAAGAAAAATTATAGAAAAACTTAAAAAATAACTCCGATAAATTCAATGTGCAAAAATAAATTTTATTGCAAAAATATTAATTTTTCATCTCAAAGCGGATTCGGAGATCAAATTTCCAAATGTGGCGTAAAAATAATTAACAAAAAGAAATATTTTGAGAAAAAAAGTCAGCCAAATTTATAGGAGAAAAATAGAGAGATGCAAGAACAAAACAATAAGAAAGAAACACTATTTTAACACAAGTAAACACATTAGAAACGATTATCAAGTGAGAAAATTCAATGTAAACTTACAATAAACCATGAAGAAAATTGACTTGAAGCCATTGATAAACCCTTATCTGAATTTAATAATAATAAAAGGAGAATGAAAGTTTTTTGAGTTAATTAAATTCGCACTCTAGATCTGCCTACGTACTTGGTTTGGATTCAAGATTAGGGGAAAATGTAGTTCT
The DNA here is from genome assembly GCA_948099555.1 of Croton setiger. Taxonomy (NCBI): domain Eukaryota; kingdom Viridiplantae; phylum Streptophyta; class Magnoliopsida; order Malpighiales; family Euphorbiaceae; genus Croton; species Croton setiger. The sequence goes on from CANUEY010088501.1 coordinate 19,941, forward strand.
AAATTACTATGAAGTGATTTGATTGGATATTATTGTGATTTTAAGTGATGTGAATAATTCAATAACTAATTAGAATACAAAACCTTAGAGCCAATTAATAGGCAAGAGCTGATCTTGATCTTGAAATGTGGGTATGGAACCTAAGAACAATAATCTTGGAGGCAGAATAGAGAGAAGTTTTGTATGGATTGAGATGAGAGAAAAAATTAGGTGTTTTCAGGACTTTTCGTTGTCAAATTGAATTTAGAATGAATGTTGAGGACCCCTATTTATAAAGGAGCAAACATAGCCTATTTAGGAGTGTAGGAAGTTGTTTCCAAATCAGGTTTCTTTTACGTGAAGACAAAGAAAGAAATATTCTATAATAAATGTCTCTAAAATACTCCATAATAGAAGAAAACTAGACTAGAATAAGGAAACTAAAATGGAAATTCGAATTCCATAGGAGAGGGACAGTGGTAGCCTCTAATTGGCCCACATGTCAGCAGCTGGCTGGAAAGGAAGATGGGTCAATGTCACAGCCATGTGGCAAGCTGGTGACACGTGGCAAACAACTACTAGATAGTAGGGATGATGTGGCGGTGGACATGGCATTCATCGGTTGGTGACCGGTCATTGGAGTTTGGCCGAAATTCAGCCAATTGGTGACTAGCAACGGTGATCGGCGGCGGCGTGCGGCATTAGTAATAGCGCTTGGGGCCCACGCACGGCGGTGGAGTTTGGCGTGTGAGGCCCATGTGCTGACACGTGGCAGACTGCGATTGGTCCTTTTGGCTGATTGTGTGTTGACCATTGACTTTGACCTTGGTTCAATTCTGCTAGATTTGGTTTAATTAAATCTGGTTTGAGCTGATTTTGTCGTTTGCTTGGTTTTCTATATGATTCTCGATCAATTTGACTCAAAAAGCTCCTGTTTCGAGATAAAATGCAATTGAGACAGAGAGAAACACACGAAATTAAGAGGTCTAAATGTTGGCCTTGAAAAGAGATTAGAACATTGTCTAGTTCAAACTTGTAAGCTTAGAAAACTTATCGATTTGAACTGATTATTAGTTTGCGACTTCGCCCTAGGCTTGGGCCCGATAGATTGGACTTTAAGGATAGCAAATTTGGTATTCACCACTCCATTTGATGAACGAGGGAGTTACAAATTAGTATAGTACAAAACAGAGGTGGTGATAAGAGCAAGGCAAATTACTCATCCGTACAGTTTTGAAATGTGATAAAACTAAAGTATCTTGTGCCAAATGGTGAGCAATAATATTATGTTCTGTATATTTTTCATTCGCAAGCATCAAGCCCAACTTTTCTCTTCCATATCTACCACTAAAAGATCGAGTTTCATGTCCAACTTTTTATTTTCAACTTTATGAACAACATTAAATGCTCCGAAAAGCAAAGCTATCTCAGTCGGAATAACATTTTTGTAAACTCATGAAGATGATGCTAGATCTTTGATGGCACTTTAATTTTTGAAATCTTAGCCAATGAATTATGCATTCCAACCAGATTAGAACTATCAGGTTGTTCCAACAATCTAATGTAATAAAGTTACAGGTTGATTTAACTAAAAAATTTTCGAATTCGGTCAAAGGCCAAGTCAACAAATAACTTCGCCATCAACCTTTATGTGTAATATCATTCCTAATCGTTATAAATATCTAAAATCTGATGAAAGTTTTTAAAACTAAGTTTCGGAATTAGGTGAAAAAAAAGAAGTTGTTAAAGTGTTAGTGTTAATTTAAGTAAAACTCTATTACTAAAGAAATTAATTATTATTATTTTATACTTATTTTAAATAAACAAAAATTTAAAAGAATATTTTAGTAATAGTATAATTATAATTAATTAAATTTTTTATTTTAAAAAATAAACATAATTAATTTATATATTTAACCCTTTTGAGATATATTTATTTTGTTTTCAAATAATAATAATAATAATAATAATAATAATAATAATAATAATAATAATAATAATATGTTAATTTTTATAACTGGTTACTGATAAAAGGAATATAATTTTCAAAATATGAGATAAAAAGTTTATTTTAAAAATATATAAATAAAAATATAAATTAATTAAAAATAGGAAGACAAAATTATAACTTTCCGTAATAAAAATTCCATATTTTACATATCGGTCACAATCATCATGTCAAGCAAGCACCATCAAATTTAAACATAAAAACTTCCAAACCAAAAATGTGCTAATTTAAAAAAAAAAAAAAATAAAGATTGAGGATCAAATTACTCTCGACTTTTTAGAATTTTTTTTATTTTAAAAAAACCTCAAAAATTACAAAGGCAAGGCAAGGAGAGAGAAAGGCATCTTCTTTTCTAGTAAGGTATTTGAGGAATTGGAAGGAATCGGTAACTGTTACCAAACGGCCGGTAATCGGTTAACCGAAAGTTTTTTACCACTACCATTTCCGATACCAAATGGTGTCGGTAATCGAAATTTTTTGGCTTCACTGCCGATTACCGACGGTAATTTACGATTATCGAATCTTTGAAAGCCATTTTAATTTCAGAACAGTGATCGTTAATTACCAATACCGAATCTGTTAAAACATATATTTTAGTTTAGGGATATATATATATATA
>CANUEY010088719.1:0-52218 GCA_948099555.1 Croton setiger
TTTTATACTTCCTTTTTATTCATGTCCTTTTGTTCCGATTCAGTCTCACTTCTTCCTCTTGAATAATTCTCCACTTTTCTTTCTCGATTCACCAAATTTTGTTGAGATTCCTCTTTCTGTGTTTACTTCCTGAAAGGAAGACATTTATGGTCCTTGGCGTGAGGACTGGTTCAGGAATATCAAGCATGGAAAGAATGGGGCTGGTTTCTCCAATTTGTTTTCTTACTTTGAGCCTTGTTCTGAATCTTTCTTGAAGATTCTGCTGTACATAAAGAATAAGTAAAAAAAAAAAAAAAGATCAATAGAGTTGTAGCAGAGTTATCATGGCTGAAGCTTGTTTGGGTTGATTGATTGATGTTTACAGGAACACAATCAAATCTGATGGTATTGCTAGCATGTATTGTGGTTTCAACATATCTTGTGTTGGAATCATTTTGTACCGTGGTCTCTACTTTGGAATGTATGATTCTCTTAAACCTGTGAATCTGTCTGTAGGAGGATGATGATCTCTGGTGAAGCTGTGAAGTAAAGAGTTTAATGGCTGCATTCTCACAGATTATCAAGAATGAAGGTGCAAAATCCCTCTTCAAAGGAGTTGGTGCAAATATTCTGTGTGTTGTGGCACTTGATTGCAGAGGCTTGTGATGTATTAAAAATCAGTTGGGCAGTTGTCAAATGATGAGTTGCAAAGTGTTTTCTCAGAATGGAACAAGGGTGAAATTTTGAGCTTCTTGATTGAGATTACTGCAGACATATTTGGAATTAAAGATGACAAGCGAGATGGATATTTTGGATAAAATTGGAATGAAGGGTACAGGTTGCAGATTTATCAATTGCAACTCCAATAATTGCATCTTCTTTGGATGCGAGGTTATTGTTTTACAAGTTTTCATCTAATCTTCAAATTGAACATTACCATGTTCAACTTGAGGGGGGCTATTAGAAATGTTAGTATAGGAGATATTAGTATAGAGATTTTCATTGTAATTTCTATTTCATAACCTCCTTTAAATAGGAGTGCTTAGTACTAAAAAAAAATTGAGAGAGGTATTATTCAAGAATTGAAAAAATTAATACATCCACCTAACTTGTTACATTCGTAGTGTTTATGTAATGTTAAAAAAGATGGTATTTTATTTAATAATAAAAAATATCATAAAGAAAAAGACTGTTGGAAATTGAGCTGTTTTTTTTTTAAAAAAAAAAAATTGTATTTTCAAAGTCACTTCTATTTTTTAAAAATTTTGTTTAATAATTATATTATTTTTAACTTTGTGCTGGACTTATCCATTAAACATACGAGTCTTTCCTATTCAAATATAAAGAGATTTATTTATTTTTGAAATTACAAAAATAAGAAAAAAAAAAAAATTAGTTGGCTTGAGTTAAACTTGTCCACCCTTGCCCCAAAAGGCTGTCGGATCAATAACAAGACTAGGTCAAACATCATTGATTAGAAGGCATCTTCTTAACTGAAACTTTTCTTCTCTTTTTTCCGCTAAATAATAATTATAACAACGAATATATCCTTGTTCATTTCACATTTTATTCGTTGGTTTAGTAGTTTTCTCTTCTTTTTTTTTCCCTCTCTCTTTTAGCTCATATAACTCCTAGTTTGGAACACATAATAAGCTTATTTCCATAAAAATATATATTATATCATCTAATGACTAGTTGGTCTAGCAGGATGAGACTTTATCTCTCTTAACAAAGTTCAAGGTTCGGCTTTTGACTTGGGAACGTAGAGAATTGGATTGAAAAGGTCTACCCTTAATGAACCTATATAGTATTGGAATTTGAATTAGTCAACACTCGTGATAAGTGTTTGAAAACCGAGTGAATTTCCCTAAAATATATTTTGTATAGCATATCACGAGTTAAGCGAAATTATTAACCGGGTGTATTACCCCTTACTTTCTAGAGTTGATAATTTCGCTCAACTCTTATCTATAAAAAGATGTTTATATTAATAATTGGTAGACATAAAATACGCTCCATTTAAAATTGAATAAATAAAAATTTTAAAAATAAAATTTAATTATTATTGTTTGGAATTTAGATATAGATAAGTGCTTTTCAATTGATACAAAAGGGTATTTAGCAATGCAGATAAGCTTCTTTTAAATAATTTTTAATTTAAAAGTCAGTTTCTTTGAGAAGAAACTTAAACGTTAATTGATAACTCACTTGTATGGCATTGTTTTGATTATAAGCCATTTTTATATAAGCAGCAAAGTACTGCTTATCAATAAGCACTGTTTTGAGCCAAAAGAGAAAAGGCCAAGTTATCATAAACACTCTCATAATGAAAGGAGAAACGTGTTAGACTGGACAAATAGTAAGAGACGGTGTAATTTGTGGGTGTATGACAGAGTAATTCATGGGTGTGGAGGCCAATGGGTAGCTGGATTTTTGGTTAATTTTGGTTCATGTTCTATTTTAAGTGCAGAGCTTTGGGATTTACTATGGGTTGGTCATGGCATGGGAGCAAAATATTAGACGACTTGAAGTTGAGTTTGACAACTTACAAGTTGTTCATATGCTTTCCCTAAGATGTCAGTTCCGTTACAATTGCTCAATCTTGTGTTTAATATTAAGGCAATTATGAGTCGGTAAACTTAAGCACATCTTTAGGGAGGCAAATAGAGGTGCCGATTTTCTTGCGTATATTGGCCATGGTTCTAGTTTTGAGGTTTCGGTGTATTTTGAACCTCTTTCAGATTTATATTCAATTTTGTATGCTGATACTTAATAAGGGTTTTTCCAACTAATAAAGTGAGTTGGGCTTAATGGTTTGACTAGCTCAAGTTTCAGACACTCAAGTTATTCTTTTGCTATTGTTGAGCTAGCTAGAATGATTATCAAGTTTTGATTTTATTTTCTTAACAAAAGAAAGAGAGAGAGTAAGAGAGTTTGAACTTAATTAAAAATCTCTAATTCAAGCTTTGAAAATACAGTTGCATTAAATGGTAGGTAAAACAAGTCTTGTCATTCGAAAAGAGTTTTGCCACTTTTAATGGTCATATCCGACTCAAATCAAATTAATTCCGTGATTCAATGTTAAATAAAAAAAGAGTTAATTTTATTTTCCACAAGAGCACAATTTATAATTTTTTTAGTTTTATAAATTTTGCATGTTGACAACATTGACACATGTCTGATGGTAGGTGTATGGGTGGAAAAGAATAAAAGGACTTAGCTTTGCTGGAGTAAATAGACGTTGACTTTCTTGTGAAACTCTTAGTGAAGTCAAATATGGTTTTCAATACCTTGCCAGCCCCATTCTTAGTTGCTTAGTTGTTAGCTAGATGCTGCCTGCTTACATGTCTTATAGTATTATTTTTTTTGTTTAAAACCAAACCGTGGTTAGGTTTGCCCATCCCATTTGCGCGACATGGCCCCTCAATAAGTCGTAGCACAGATGGAGCCACGTTAAGTTGAACTGGGAGCAAAATATATAGTATTAGTAGAAAAAAAATGAAGTTTGCATGTAGTTCTGGAATCAGTAGTTGAACTCTAAATGTTGGCATTGTGCAACAATTTCTATTTATTTTTGCAGGCTCTCTATCCAGCAAATTGGCAATATACATAGGTAGGTAGTTAGAAATTTGACGTAAAGTAGCTTGTAGCTTAGTAGAAAGATTGCTTGATTCAAACTCTACACTTATATAATGTTAATTTTTTTTTTCATTTTCTCCCCTAAAGATTAAAAATTTTGCTTGGTAATAAAATAAACGTCCTTCTCACTTTTCCTACGTCTCAATATTTAATTTTTATTTTTATTTTTTTTATCGTGAATGCCTAATTTCTGGCCCAAATATTATCGGAAACATGTTATAACTTACACTTGTTTGAAAAGAAAAAAAAGCTAGCTATTTTTAAATTTTTCGTCCTTAAAAGCTGTAAATGGAACTTTTTAGTTTTTACTATCGTTTTGATATTTCTGTCTTTTTTGGATAGTAAATTTTTTTGGGTTCTTTTGGGTTTGTCCAAAAAATTTTTCCATTTCTAAAGAAGACCACACACAAGAATTCAAGGGAAAAAAAAAAACAAAATTTACTTAAAAAAAAAAGAAAAATAGAAATAAAAACACACAAAATGGAAAAACAAAAATAGAAAGAAAAACACAAAAAATGGAAAAACTGAGGAAGAAACTGGCAACATTACTTTGCCTCCACCAAAAATACAGACGATTGGTGAACGGATGGTATTGATAAAAATTCTTGCATCGGTGAGTCATCTGATACCCTTAGAGTCGATGTCGAATGACTAGAAACCATTAAAATTATCAGCCCTAAATTTGCAACGTTGTAATTGAAAACTCTGATTTTCTTTGCAATCCATCACTACTAACAAATGGAATTACATACCTCTTTTCTCTTTGCAAAGCCTCAAAAATCAATTGGAAACTCAAGTTCCGGACCTCATACTTGACTCTGGTGAGCTTTACTCTATTATTCGATTTTCAAATTTGGCACGAATTAAATTGGAAAACAAGAGAAGCAAGTCGGAAAATAAGAACAAGAGATGAAAAAAATCCCTGAAAGCCATTAGAAATAGTTTGACAATGGAAACAGTCGAAAAGTCGATACATGTCTTGTCGAATAATCGTGCTAGCTGGAATCTGTCGCTATAAGGCCACGACTTAGACGTGGCCGTGGGTCGGTTCGACCCGTTTAAACCGGCCTATTGCTGAACCGGCCCGGCTCGTCGAAAAATCGTAACTGTCGGAACCGGAACTTGAACCGGCCGGAGGACGAGCCGATTCAGGTTCAAAGAATTTTGGAATCGAAACCGTGGGGAACCGTGAACCGGACTTGAATCGCCGGTTAACCGTACTTGAACCGTCGGTTAACCGGACTTTAACCGCCGATTCCGCCTCCCAAACCGCCGGTTAACCGGCCTGCCACCGAACCGGCAGTTTATCCGGGCCGGTTAACCGCGAACCGCTGATTAACCGCCGGTTCACCAGCCTGACGGTTCGGCCGGTTCCGGTTCCACTTCCACCCCCTTGAACTGTGGCTCGGCGGGCCGAGGCCTGGAACCGGTCCGACCCGTGGCCACCTCTACCACGGCTAAATATAATCCTTGGAAAATAGCCATATACTTGTTGTGTACCTTTGTAAACTTATAGCAAATTATGGTGTTATTGGCTATAATTTTTATTTTTGTCCCTAAAAAGCTTTAAATGCTCCTTTTTTCCATTATTACTATGTTTTTGAGTCTTTTTAGCTATTACGTTAATTTTGATTCTTTCTTGCATATATCCTTTTCTTTTTGTGGTCATTTTGAAAACAACCCAAATTTTTGCGTTCATTTTTGCAAGGACGCCCAAAATAAAAACCGAGTCCAATGATAGGCCGACCGAGCAGTTGAGAGAGGATAACCCAACCCAATGTCCACACTAAATTGGATAAAGATCGAAATGCAAAAACTTAGAAAAGAGGAAAATTATATACAACAAGGCATAAGCTGTCTTTGCCACATGGTATATGAAGACACACGTGTCATCGATTAATCAACGGACAATGACTTTAAATAATGGAATCGGATACTATCAAATAAGTGGCAACCGAAACAATGGAAAAGGAACAAGAGAAGCAAGCCAAGAGAGAAAAGACATTAAATCAACCGCCACAACTATCACCCATGCAGCCGGTGACTCATGAAGCCTACGGAGGTGGAATGTACGGTAATGAGCCGGAACAACCACAAAAACAAGAGAAGAAACCTGCTAGCGATACACAAAGTGCTGATGGACCGGCAGAGAAGTCCACCGACAGCGAACTTAAGCACAAAGCACCACCGTCTACCGGTGATCGAGATGTTGATATAACGGGTCAATCTTACATTCAGTGACGTGTAGAGTTTTGGTTATGTTGGGCAGTTTTTAATATGATTCAAAAGAACAGCTGCTAATGTGGTGAATATGAAGTTTGTAACTGGATCGTCTAAATTTCTATATCAATATATAGGGAACGCGTTTCTAATTGCTATTGAAGAGCTTAATTTCTTGCCATTCCACTTTCAATTCAACATTATACAGATATTCTTCTTGCCTTCTTGGTACAGAAGAAATAAAAATTGAGAAAACAACTGCACCTGAAACTCTGAAGCGCCCAAATTAAGCTCCTCCAGTCCCTCTGTCTTCTTTGTTGAGGAGTGAGGACGCGCGAGCAAATAAACTGACTGCGTCTCCTTCTTTGTCAACCATGATTTGCTCCCCTTTTTTCTTCATCGAGCGCACCGGTATCTTCCTCTGCTGCTCGTTGTGGTTAAGTTCTTATAGCCCTTTGCTTCATCGACATGTTTTGGCTTCACTTATTTTTCTTTTACTCTAAGGGCTTTACTAAACAATTGATGTACATGAATATGTGTATTTATTGAATTTTTGCATTGTATATACCTTCGAATCAATTGATAGGTTCCTTATTTAACAATCATTAGATTTTGTAGGTGAAAAATTTGAAATTAAATTGGTTTAGTGTGAATTATTACTTATTTTGTCTTGTTTATCCTAGAGAAGAGAAGTTCTCATATGAGAAAATGATAGTGCTGAACATGTTTTCCAATCAAATATGCTCTTCGGATTTTGTGCAAACCGAATCGAATGAATTGTTGCAGTTCGGTTTAGTTCTATTTCTCAAATAATTCGGTTTGATCTTTGGTTTGCCAGATTGGAAAACCGATATTTTTGGTTTCTACTTAATTCCATTCAGTTTTTGAACAAAACCATTTTTGCTGATCTCCAAAATCTATTACTTCTAAAAGTGCCATCATTGGAATTTGCTAATTTGTCCAAATTATAGACTACTATGAAATTTAGCATATTAGGCATTTAAAACCTATAAGTTCTCAAAGTAATAATAATTAATGGGTCACTGAACCACACTTCAAAATTCTGAAGTTATCGTTTACTTTTATAATCTAGACCCATTCAAAATACAGAATAAGAATTTTCAGAATAATCTAAATTAGTATCTCAAAAGGTCAATTTGACAAAACTCCGTTGTATAACTATTTTTTGATAGTGAGATTCTCCGAAAATTACGTAGGTATATGATTATGATACTATATTATCTAGTTATACAAATATATCTCTGTTAAAAAAAAAAAAAAAAAAAAAAAAAAAAACCGTAAATCCGTGCTTTTTACAGTGTAAATTCCTCAATCTCCCGCTAATGATCTTCAATTCCCAACCTACATATTTCCTCCACCGGTGGACTATCCCATTTAGAAGCTTTTCTCTTCATTTCATTGAAATCTTGAACACATTTCTCAAATTTCAGCTTAGCAATCCGTTTCCTCAAGGCGGCTCTTTTTTTCCCAGCCGCTTTGTCAAAAATCGCCTCCCAACCTTCCTCCCATTCACCATGTGCATCGCATAGCTGGAGTGTCCCATTTTCCCAATTAGTCCAGCTCCATCCTTTATCTAGCCACCGCATCACACTAGCTACGCAGCTCCCTACGCACACTGGCTTGCACGGCCTGCACTTGGCTCCACTCAATGGACCACGGCTCGACAATGCTGCCACCGGTACACCGAATCGGTTCGGCGGGAACTCATACTGGCGGTCCGACACGACGCAGAAAGGGAGGCTTTTGGTAACAAATGGTACGCCATTTGTAGTGAGCTGAGCTTTGAAGGAAGTTTCCGAATTGAGCAAACGAAACCCGGCTGAGTCGAGTTTGGGAATGAGAGAGAGACGGGAGAGAGCTGTACTTGAAACATTGGAGTCACCAATACCGAGACGGTCGTTGAGGCCACCGTACGTGGAACCCGATGGGACCAAATAGTGACCCGGAATGAAGTTTTGTGGGTCGAGTGGGGCGTTCCAGTACCCATCAACTCGGGTACGGATAATCCAATCGTATTTGAAAACATTTCGGGTTTGGTAGTCTTCTATCATTGTTAAACATCCCTCTACAAGAGTGAAGTACTGCAATAGGCCCTGCAATATATTATTTTAAAAAATAAATTGTATCAGAATAACGAGAGAGAATGTTTCGAGAATCAATGATCAGATGCGATTTTGGTCATGGGTAGGTCCATGGATCGGACGAGCCAGATCATAAGACCAAAATGGATATTTTTTGGAAAGAGAATTCAAAAAAGGAAGTACCATAATTTACAAAGTTTAGTAATTTTTCACTATATATTCAAATTTTTAGTAATGTTGGTAAATGCGATTAGGTCACATAATCTTCTTTATAAGATTAATAAAATATGGCGTATCCACATAATTAATATGCTCTAAATAATTCTAATTCAAGTGAACTAGCAAAAACAATTGAGTTTTCTAATGAATTTAACAACATTTTGATGATGTCATGGAGAATTACATTTGAACTAACATAATAGATATGGAAATAAAAAATAAACATAAAATTAGAATAATTGTCCAATTACCCTATTTCTTTACTAAATTTGCAGCAATTAAACGCGGTTTTCGATATAAACGAGAGTTTAAGGAAAAATTAATAAGAAATTGAAATTAAGAATTAAAGAAAAATGGAATTAAATTAAATTAAAAAAAAAAAAACCTGGATTCCGTTAGGCGAGTTCGCTGCAGTGAGGACTCGGACTTCGGATTCGGTTTCGGGTATAGGTCTGGGCTTAAAGATTCGAACGGAAGCAATTCGCGGCGTCATCTTCAAGAGCGAAAACTTGTAGGCATTTTGGTCTAACGGACTGTGTAAGAAGAGGTCAGAGTTTGGATACACGTTGAGAATATTCTCCACAATCGACGGTCCAGTGAGCTCGAATCTCCTAGCTCCACCAACTAAACACACCGCGATTCTCGATTGTTCCACCTCATCTTTCCACGTCCTGTACTTTACCGTCGGCGCCGGCTCACTCCGATTCAGCAGCAGCAAAGTAGAATTCGCGGCGTTTCTGTTGAAGAAAAAGGAAGCGAGAGGGGAGAAAGTGGAAATAGGTGTAGCAGAAATAGAGAAGAAAACGAAAAGAGAAAGAGGAGGAACAATTAAGAAGAGAAATCTCCAATCGAGATCCGAGAAACGTTTCAACATAAAAGTGGAAGAAGTAGTTTCTTGAGGATTCTTCAGCATGTTCTTGGAACTTGGATTTTAGAAGGCGATTAGATTAGAAAAAAGAGGAGTTGAGATTTCAGTTGGCTGCCGGAGAAGATGGGACGGCCTTTTTGCGTGAGTGGGGATTAGCATGTGGGAAGGAAAGGAAGGTTTGGAGAAATTTGTTTTGGAAAATATTTTAAGATATTTGCTTTTCCTTTAAGTTACTATCATATAAATGATATGATGTATCCAACATAGTCAAATTTGAATTTGTTTATTTCTTTATATTATTAAATTTTTTGTGTTAGAGAAAATGATCTTTTATTTTTTATTTATGTAAAACTAATTGTCGTTTTTAAAAAACAAAATCAGGCGCTGTGTTTGATTAAAAATTAAAATTACTTTAAACATATTACATTGTATGTATACAAATGCAAAAGCTAATTAGGATGCTGGGTGAGATTGATTGGATTATGAACTTTGACAAGCTGTCAGCCGGAAAAACAGTTTGAAAATCTTGAATTGAATTCATTTTACTCCTTACAATAGAATTACTACTTGTAAAATTACTTATAAAACAGGTGGTACATTCTTCTCCATCATCAATTGCTTCTATTATTAAGTTTTGTTTTGTAAATTTACTACTAGAAACAGCCAACAAATATATCCAATGGACGACTGGCTGGAAACCGATAGTCAATCCTTTGTTTTTTTTTTTTTTGGTCAACTTCATGTCATTTACTCATTTTTGCAGATTCTCGCCCCGAGCGGAAGTGCGTAATGTAAAAAAAAAAAAACAAATTTGATTTTTTTTTTAATCCAAATTCCAATTCGAAAGACCAAGTCAAAACAACTTAATTTGACAGAAAAATAAAATCTTCGTAATATGTTAGCACCACATCCCATTTAAATCATTATTTCCTTAACCCAGGGGCAATCTTAGCCATAATGGCGATGTTGTTGTGCTTCCTCCAGGTAACCCAGGTACGACCCCTACCCTATCCCCTCCTCCCCCTAGTACCTAAAGGGAACAAATAGGATGAGAAAATAACAAGTTTTTTTACTCTTCGAAAAAAAAGAAAAAGGAAAGTGCAAGCAAAATCAGGACGAGATAGAATGGAAATAAATCCAAAATATCTGTTGGCTGAATTTAAAAAAAATAAATTTACATGTAAGACGAACGTGTCAATGTCAGTTAAAAAACAAAAATAAATGTTTAAAGAGGTTGGATGAACGACTAATTTAGTAATTACTAGGCGGCTGGCTACCTAATAATACTACTTTTCCATTGATAGACCATGACTACCAAAAAAAATTTAAAAAATTTAAAATTCAAAGACAATTTCAGACTAGTCATATACCCCTGTAAAACTCTCTAACCTTTCCCACCAGCCAATCAACATCAGCAGCCAGGAATTTGAAAAGAATCCGAGGCTATGTTTTGTTTCAATATTTACTACAGCATTAAAATGGATGCCCCTTTACCATCCAAAGAATGAACAAATGAAAACTAAAACCGCTGACTGTCTGATACAAGAGTTCTAAGAATGACACTTGAATGACCTGAAGAATGCCAATAAGCTCACTCTGTAGCTGGCGGAGGCAAGTCTGAGGAGTCGTCATTATTTGGCGAAGATGGCAGAGATGACCCAAAATCAATATTTGGGAAGATTCCAGGCGGTCTCTCCCGAGGGTTGATTGATAGCAGTTGAGATGAATCACCCACAACATCAGCCCATCCGTAATGAGGCTCAGCCCTTTGTTAAAAGTGGAGCATGTCAGTTTAAATTTGAATCAATTATACAATCATCAAAACGTTTGCATTATTCCCATTTATACATACATATGCAATTACAGAGACTAAGATAAGTATATTCTTACTCGTAATACGTTTCCTCGTCGACAACAATATCCCAGCTTTCACCAGTTGTGCTCTTCCCGTATTTGTGAACCTTACTACACAGATTAAGCAAGCATGTTAATATAACATGTTGACACATAGTAATGCATATACTGGCCTTTGATTTCAAAGGTACATAAGAATGGGAGACTTGTCAATGGACATAGTATTCCATACCCATTTCCAAAATGTTCTTCCCCCCATGTCCTTGACCAACCTAGAACAAGAGAGATTAAAGAAAAGAGCTCAGCGAATGAACTTCATTAAATTAGAAATAAAGTCAAAAAAACATCACGCCAAACTGAATAGGTAAAAAATTCAACATTGGCCATTTGGCCTCAGAATTCAAGGAAATTAAATCAGCACACCAAAGAAATGCATCACATCAAACGGGTTGGAAATCACAAAATTACTTCCAATTTGACATTCTAAAAGCTACATCATAGATATAGATATGAAGTCGTTCAGAAAGATATTTTATAGGAACACAATCATATGCTCTAAAAAAATTGCAATTTCAACCGATGCTGAATAATGCTATCTACCAGGAACAGAATACCCAACTCGGTGAGCTGATTGTTAACTATAGGAGTTAAACAACCCATATCAAAAACTGCAAAAAGGTAAAGTAATTGTACATAGGAAAGAAATTTTTCCCCAACTGGATTAGCAATTTTTTTTTTTTTTTTTTTTTTGAGAGGATTAGCATATTTTATACATATGGATGGATGTAACTGGCTGGCAGCAGAAGTATAGGTAGCATAAGCATGAATAAGAATCTCTACCGTGCAATCTTTGGATGAGATAAGCATTTACCATGATCAATCTTATTTTACTCACTGTGAATCTAAAGAATAACAAGGACTACAATATTAACCAATCCAGAATTACTGTGATCAACTAGATTAAAATTTGCTTGAGTTCGTTTGGTATGGGCTACTGAGCAAAACTCAAGCTTGGTTAACGTTTGTTTATATATCAAGTCAACTTGAAGCTAGGTGTAGCTGAACTGACCAAGATTAAAATTTGCTTGAGTTCATTTGGTATGGGCTACTGAGCAAAACTCAAGCTTGGTTAATGTTTGTTTATCAAGTCAACTTGAAGCTAGGCATAATTGAACTCAAGTAGATTTGTGACCCAGCACAATAACTTGATCTCATATTAATATCTATACATGCCTAATTACAATATTAGAATGATTTATGACATATGTAGAGAGACTTGTTTAGAATAATTCAAAAGAAAACTATATTACAATTATTAAATTTCAATTATTTTAATGTATACTTTCAAAGTTAAGCTATTCAAACAAAATATAGAAGAAACAAATATTATGATACAGATATCAGGATTTTTAAACATTGAACAGTAAAATAGATTTGGAGTAACCAAAGTAATGAGATGAAGCAGAACGTAGGCCATACTTACGTTCACCGCTTGGGGAAACATGCCATGTCTCACCCTGACGAGAACCTATACCAGCAAAGAACTTCTCTTCCCACTTATCACCCCATTTAGTTCCTAATTCAGTCTCAGCCCATTTATCTGTCCTGGGAAGTGAAAGAAAAAACACAGTAAAATTACTCCAAAGTTCTTCAAGTTGGGAAGTTCTGACAATGAAGAAATGACAAGAAGCAAAATTTGGCACATCAAAAAAGATACATATTCATGGAAGGCTACAGCCCATTATTAATTAAAATGTAAATCAGATATTACTGAAAAGCAAAATCTGAATTTCTTAAAGTATATGCATCTACTTTCTATAGTAAATCATATTAAAGTATGTGAAGTCTCAAATTGCAATAGTCAGCACCATGCAGATTGAAATCCAACAATAGATATAATGATATGTGAGAAAACCATTTAAGAACAGATCCTCTTCCATCATAGTGCTCTCCCCACTTCTCCCACCAAGACTGCTCATTTAGTCTGCCATACTTGTGTGCTCCTTTCTCAGTCCAACCTTTAGCATCATATTTCTCCCACCTAAGTCCAAAGTGTTAATTGTTAATAATATAGTGATTGTTGGGCATGTTCTCTTAGTATATTGCTTGCTAACACAATAGTTAACATTGAACACAAACTAGTGCTTTTACTGTCAGCTTACCATTTCTCATACCATCCAGCATTTTCAGTCCCTGATTTTGCTTGTTTCTGTGCACTTCTCTCTATCCTTGCTAAGTTACTGCAATGAAAATACAGTGGCAGTGCAAAATGCCACCAAGGTAAGGTCAAATGTATTTCATAGTAAGGCTTTAATTTTATTGACATAAATAACTGTTGTTGCAGAACAGACCTCCATTCATCTTGATGAAGCACCTCTTGCCATGTTTCCCACCATGAATCCCCTTCAGCATTCCTGCCAGATTTCTCCACGCCTATGAAATATGAACTCAGGATGAAGATGAGTACTTCAATAGAATTTAGATAAATTGATCCAATTATAGTCTATCTAACGTCAAGGGAAAAAACGCAATCAATATACCTAGCTCCTTGTATCCTGTCCAGTCACTTTTCTCCCACCACTGTCAAGTAGATCAAGAAATCCAATTAAATGCATCCACCTGGGATGATACTTAATCGAGTTATAAAAACAAAGCAAATTTAGAATAATTTGGATGGAAAACTCATATCTGACTATTAGCACCAGGATTTTATTTCAAAAACTTGCTTTGCATCCCTTTTTACTGACTCCTACCAGCCAAGATGTTCCCAAGTCTTCACAAATATGTTAGCATACCTCAAAGGCTTTCATATTTATTAGTAAGGCAAATAATGAATCAAAGCACGACCGCTGAATACTACAGTTCAGTTCAATTTGAAATCAAAGTCTACTCGATCAAATTGGATGATTAGTAATAGAAGTATTGCTACCATATCTTAAAAAGGATCACTTGATGAATTTGATATTGTCATTGTTAGCATATCATTGAGCATACTCAAGGTAAAATTACCAACACAAAAAAATAAAGTTTAATAGCACCTTGAATGTGCACAGCAAGTTCATTTCATCAATCAATAAAAGGATTATCATCTGATTAATTAAATTTCCATTATATATAAAATTTACAGATTTTCATTTGGTTTGCTTTGTGCCATCATAATCACTAATATATACAAACCCAAATAACATGACCAAAATGATTTATACCGTTTCCTTCCATTCTGAGGCACCATCATGTGATCGTCCACCCATTCTTGTCCATCTACATCTGTACCCATTTTCACCCAGGTCTTCTCCACTTTCCCTGTACCAAGTACTGCCATCTTCATTGGTGCCAGTTTCATTAACATTCTCATTCAA
Organism: Croton setiger; assembly: GCA_948099555.1. Taxonomy (NCBI): domain Eukaryota; kingdom Viridiplantae; phylum Streptophyta; class Magnoliopsida; order Malpighiales; family Euphorbiaceae; genus Croton; species Croton setiger. Next base: position 14,241 of record CANUEY010088719.1, read on the forward strand.
CAAGCTGATGCCCCACTCTTTTTCATTTGCAATACCAGTGTCTGAAACCAGTGAACACAACATCATTAAACATGTAATAAAGTGACAATTTCACATTTTAGCATAAGCCTATTTAGCAAATTGATGAGAAACTTAGCAGGATTGTGACAACATATATCTGACAAAGAATTACCTCTTTTTGGTGGAGTGTCCCTGGACTGCGGACCGGAATTCCTAGGAGTACAACGAGGAGAAAACTTTTCTTGTTTCGAAACAAATAGAGACCTGCAATAGTTTCAAAGCAAAACAAACATAAAATACTATGCAAGGTTATGCTACTGAAGCAATGGATTGAAAACGATATGCCTAGTCCTCATTAGATAAAGGAAAAATGAGAGAAGATAAAAGTTCTAAATTATTGATAAATATAAAACTTCCAGAAAAATTCAGAATTTTATTAATAAATTCCTCAACATTGAGCAATGCAATTTGCTTAATCGGAGATTAGAGGTCATACTATTCATCCTAATTAGCGATTAGCGACTACCTAATTTCAACCGATACTACCGATTGAATAATCAATAATCCATTGCAAAAAAGAAAAAAGAAAAAATAAATAATCAGCAGAAGGAAATCACAAACAGATAATAATTGAATCACAAAGTAATTGAAAAACAGTAATCATACTGTGAAGAAGCAAAAGGCAATGCAGGGATGGCTTGAACACGGACTCTATGTGAGTTCTTCTTCTTCTCGTCAATTTTCTTCGAACTCTTACTCCGAATCGGAACCACGGAATCGGAGCAGCAACAACTGATTCGACAAGCACCGACACGGTCGACGAAATCACCTCTAATCTTCTTCTTCTTCCTTAGCTGCAATCCATAAACAGTACTACGAACAGGAGAGATGTGAAGCCGAGTGAGCTTGAAATGAAGCTGAGTGGATAAACCGCTGGAACTCGCCGCCATTGATAGAACAAAAAATTACGAAAATGCCATGGAGAAAAAACCCTAGCGAAGCAGGAGGGCAGAGGTTTTAGAGAACAGAGACGAAGAATAGTTTTTGAAATGTGGAGAGAGAAGGGGAGAGACTTAAGGAAGAGTTTCAAAATTTATAAATTCTCAGTTAAGAGAAAAAAAAGGAAATGAGAAATGGAAGTTACAGAATATTTAAGGAGAGACATTTGATTGACGGTAACGGTGACGGAGACGGAGAAATTTGCAGAGGAGAAGGAGGAGAGGGAAGGTGAGAGGGAGAGCGTCGAGCGCGTGTGGTTAAGAGATTCAGATCGGCGTTCGATATCGGCCATGGCTGTAAATCCGGGATTTAATCATACACGTGAGCAAGAAAGGTCCCACTTTAGAGTCCGTTATATTTCTGTGAGTTTGCCACGTGTCTATACTATAGCCGTCATTTTCTAGGATAGATTTAGTGGGTAGGGTGTATATTAGGAATTTTGGATGTTTGTAATCAATCTATTTATTAACTATATATAAAAATTGAGGATTTAAATTAAATGCTTAGGGAGAGTATTCAAATGATAATTTGACATTTTCTCATATTTTAAATTTATTTATTTTAAAATTAATGGATATAAATTAAATTGTCGTTATTTTTTCAAATTAATTGAAAGTAAATGTTTTATATTCCATTTAAGTTTTACTATAGTAATAACTTTTGATCTTCTCATAAAATAAATATTATCATTACAAAATTTAAATAATTATTTTAACTTTATGAACAAATTATTACTTTAATCAGAAAGAAACTAAAAAAATTGCGGTGATTATATATAGATCTAAATGATATATGTTTAGAATATAATATAAACATTATTTGAGTCATTGTTATATACTTATTTAATATAAAAAGAACTTTTATAATACATATTAAAAATTATCAAAGATAATCATATATTACAAGATTTTAATATACAAGATTTTAATACTTCATGTATGGCGCAAGTGTAAATCTAGTTCTAATTAATAATATGTTCGTGCATAAAATGTTTACAAATAAATAAGCTATTTTTGAAAAAAAAAAATTTAAAGAGGGGCTATTTTCAAGAAAAAAAATTAAATAGAAATTATTTTAAAAATAAAATTTAGAGGATCTATTTTTTTAAAAAATTAAAAAAAACCTATATGTGAGCTTTTTTCCTGTGACTTTGCAGTTATTGCCAAATCTATGAACAAATACATTTGGTTCTTTAATCCAAAGTTTTAAACCCAAAGCCCAAAAATATTTTTTAACCAATAAAGACTTTAACTAAAGTCAAAGTTAGTTGTGTAAAAATGGTAAAAATTTGTAATATAAAGAATAAATTATGAACCTTAGTTATGTATAAATATGAACTATCATCCACAGTATTATCATATTCAAAAAATTGTTACTATTTAATTATTTCGTTATTAAAGTTTTTTCTTTGTCGATATCTTAGTTATGAGAGATCTACATTCACATAAGTTTAACTGCTATATTTATCTCTAAGGTACGGATTAAATTGTTCCATATAACATATTTGAATTTATTTATAAAAAGCAAAATTTTAAAAAGTTGTTTCACATAGTCAATATTTACTCAACGAACAGGATTCATTAAATTCAAAAATCTGTGGGAAAGGAAAATAACAGAAGAGCTGAATTGTTTCTTATCCAAGCAACAAACTGACATTTGCCACTTGTTCTTTTCTTTCTTCCCTTTTTTTTTCCATCCACGTCTTTATAAGTGGTGGCATGGTGACGTGGAAGACACCATAAGATTCTGGGTTACGGATAAGCTGCATACGTACGATGCTTGCGTGTCATGGAATACGTGGCAGAGATCTATACACTTGTCATTTTTACAATTGGAAGAAAACAGAAGTAACTAACAACCAACGAAATAGGTGCGTGTGCGTCAAAGTCAAAGAAAATTGGTTTGGGATTTATTTATGAAAATATATATATATATCAGTTATTAGTCTGTTTTAATAAAAAAAGAAAACCAAATCTAAATTTTATATACAGATAATTTAGATTTTTAAAAATTGTTAACCGAGTAAATCGAATTAATTATAAATTAGATTCTGTTTAGAGAAACGGTTTTTTGTATAAAAAAAAAAGTTGAATTTCATTAAATTATATGAATTCAAAAAAATTTGAAATAAGATTATGTGGGTTTTGTTGGAGGACGAGGAAACAAAAAACATTAAATTAATGGGAGTGATGAGGATGTGGGATTTGGATAAGTTTAATGTCAATGTGCAAACTGGCAGTAACTGATTTTACTTTTTGAATTGATATAAGCCACTTATTTTGAGTAATGAAACCATAACCGCATAAATTTCAATTGCTTTTAGGTCACAATTTTAGATTATTTGGGGCCAACAAGAGAACCAAATTCACTAATTTTTCATAGGATAAACACTTAAGTTAAAGAAAGCAAAAGATTTAAAACCTTCAACATTAACCTTACAAGCTCCAGCTTGTTTGATAAACTTAAATCAGATATCTTTTACCTACCAAATGCTTGCTTGGATCTTTTACTTCCAGTTTGGTTTTCTCGACATAGCATTAACTTAATAATTATTATTATTATTTTTTGAGATTCTTGTACAGATTATTTAGCTGTTGCATATTCGCATAAGTTCTAGAATTATAATTATTCGAGTTCGAAAACAATTTGTTTATTATAAGAGTGCAATTATTCATCCCAAAGGAACCTAAAATCACATTTTCATATGAACTTATAAATATCCCAATGCAGTATTTCTAATCTCTGTGTAAAGTAATTTCAAAGTTGATTTGTTGGAATTCAAAAATATATGTCATAAGAAATATTAATAAAAATTGACACTTTTTGCATAATTACAAATCAATAGAATTTTAGAATTTCTATTTCATACCACAAAAAAGAAATCCAGCCACAGTCCCGTTTATTTTATATTAAATATTAACTAATGAAGATTACAAAGAACACCCAAATAAAATGTGCATTTAGATTCTCACTACACCTACAATGTTCACAGATTTATTTGTGAATAGATGTCTTCATGGGAAAAAAAAAAAAAAAAAAAAAAACAAATTTCAACCTGTATAGCAGTCCAAAACAACAACATAGACAGAAGTTAAAATTAAACAAGAAACATAATTGTAATCCACGATGGTTGTAACTTGCCTAATCGAAGGAATTGCTGTGTGCAGCCACAGATGATCACTTTGATTCCAAAAGGAAAAGAACTTGAAATGCAAGGTAATAGTATAGATCTCAACAGTCTCCTTTGGTACATAATTTCTTGCAGCTTGCACGCGATAGTATGTTTGCATCCTTGTTGAACTAGAATATATTGTCAAAATCACATCTCAGTTCTGGTTTTTATATTATGTTAAACAATGGAAAAAAAAAATTTTTTGAGAGTTCTACCATGAGGGCCGCTTGATATTGACTTTCACTTTTTCGAGAGGAAATGTCTGACTGATTCTACCACTACCTGCAGCAAACGAACACGTCAGATCAGTTTCTCAATGCAAAAGTCCGCTTAAGAGTTGAGTGTCGCCAGTATCCTATATCATGATTTCAAACTTCGCAACAAGCTGTGTTACCTAAGATTTCCTAAAATAAAACTTCAGAACATGAATCCCAGAATAGATGGTGAATGCCTATACCCAATTACACATGTAGGGTTTTTCTATACGTGCAATTACCAACTGCTATCACCTCAGGAAGAACCAGAACTTCTGTTTTTTCCCCGCATGATAAATATCGTGGACTTACCCTTCCATCATAAGATAAAGATGCAAAAATCCAAGGCTCCCGAGAACTCCAAGCGAGACCTATAACCAAAGCTAAATTCATCAGAATTAATTAAAAATTAAAAGTTATTAACTAGCAGATGGCTAAACTGGTTACCATAAACACTGTCTTCATAGTCACTGTATGAATGAAGCAAAGGATCAACTTCCTGAGTTGGTAAATCAACCAGGCTGGCAAAAACAAAAATATAAATGATGTCAGAGAATGAAGTAGGAAGTCATAAGAAACATCAAGTATATACCCAAGAAAAATACCTTTGAGATGTTATCTCATCACTAGTTGATGTTGAATCTAACCACAAGTTAACAGTTGAGTCTGTTCCCCCACTCTGCAAAAGCTTAATTTTGATCAGGAAACTCTAAAAATATAAAATTTGCTAGCCACAACAAATTTTTTCTTTACACACCCATCCATAGATTAAAGCATCGAATGGCAAAGGATCTTCTCCAAAAATCATACATCTCCAACATAAATTCGTTTATATCATGATGTTCCGAAATGGAAGTCCAACCTAGACCCTAAAAACAACATGACTCCTCCTAAACTGTAGAAAGACACAGAAGCATTCAGAACTGCTGAACCCTTTTTTCAGACTGACTGATGCCAACAAATAGTACCTTCACAGATGTAAATTAGTTCACAGAAATGCCAAAGATGATTTCAGAACATTTTCTGATTTAAGACTATCCACAACCTTTCAGAAGATTAACAGTCTTTTCTCATTAAAAAAGAAGATTAATATCAATTACAGATATAACAGGAAAAGCTTTCTGTAAAAAAGGGGAGAAGAAAGAGACCAGAATCAGCCCTTCATACTCCGGATTACATGCAATAGCCCAAGACCTGAACATTGCAGGGACAATGGAGAGTATGAATACCTCAATACAAATAACCTATAGGCACAAGAATTGACCAGCTGAAAATACAAACTTGTGCAAATAAGACTAGTAAAAACAAATAGAAACATAAAATAAATAGTTTATCAACAGGGAAAGTGGCCAAAAACATATGAGATTCAGAACTCTAAAGAGGAAAAATCTAGTACCAGTGCGCATGGCCAGGAAGTTCTTTAACAGCAACCTTTGGCATTCTAAGGTCCCATATGTGTATCCCAGATTCCTCCTCTGCAGTAACCTGCACCAATTAATTTCTTAATGCCAAAAAGTAGGGACAGCAGCAGTAACGTTGTAAAAGTAAAAGCACAAAAATGAAATCCCATAAGAATTATTATGAACATATTGGCAAATTAAATGGAGCTAGTAATTATCAACATAATGAATTTAATAACAGTTCAGCATGCATGCATATGTAAACAAAGCTAAAAGCTTACAAGCAGATGCTTCTTCTTTGCATTATAGTCAACATTGCGAACGTGAGCACAATCAATTGAATTTGTCTTCCTGTAGGTGTTAAAAAAAAAGGTTAGGGTTTAATGTAAGACCATTCCAACTAGGACTAAGAGGGGAAGGAAATTAGGCAAAGATGTACTTCATTGTTCTCAGATCCCAAAACTGGACTGAGGATTCACAAGTTGCTGCAACAGCATTCACATCATGTGGATCCCAGGCCCCACCAGACAAGTAATGCAACATGCCAGCTGATTCTTTAGATTGCACCTAGATTTTGCAGTAACATCTGAATAAGTATCAGCATAGAATCCAAAATTACTGATAAAGATACATGTTTTACAATCAAACTTCAGAAATGATCCAACAGCAAAAAACCAATGCTTGAGGATTCAATTTCCAGCAAGAGATATGAGCAATGTATATGTTGTACCACAAAGACAAAAGAAACAATTGTGCCAGAATACCTGGGCTGCTTTTCTAGAACAATCTAAACTCCATAGGAAAATATTTTCCTCATCAATGCTGATCAGCTTATCATTTCTCGCTGACGGCCACCACAAAATGCTGCTTGACACCCAAATGAAGTGAGTGAGGCTAAGTATAATATGCAAGAATTAAACACCACAATCAAGCCAAAATTACAAAATTTGAGCAAGTGAACTGCAGAAAACAAGATGGTCGGACAGAATGCATGAGAACCAAAAATTTCCAATGAGTACTAAAAACTATATTTCAGACTGAGAATAGGTACAAGATATAGTTTTCATTATCCATAAAGGAATTCTTGATGTGTGATTATTTTTAGCTAAATCTGACCCTATAATCTGCAGCATAAATATGATAACACAAATAGATAGATAAATTACCAAAATCATTTATTTCAGAACTAGATGCACAATAATTTACTACTAATATGTTACAATCCCACATTGCCCAGGCGGAACCTTGGCAGAGCTTAATAAGTGCCTAGGCACCCTCTCTGTGCAAACCAGTTTTCAAGGGTGAGTTCTACATAGGTTCTCACTCTTCAGGAGGTTTGTATCAATTTGTATCTGAGCCAGCCCCATCTTGCAAGACCCAATGCTCAAAGTTGTGGCCTAGACTCGGAAAAGGGACAGGGATCAAAAGCCTAGTTGCTGGCAGTCACCAATGAGAGGACATTGGCTCTTCAAGTGTGGGATGTTATTATGATACCACATTCCTAGCATAACCTTGGCAAGATCTTAATTGTCACTTGGCACCCTCCGCTTGCAAGCCAGTTTTCAAGGGTGAGTTGTAACTAGGTTGCCAATCTTCAGGTGGCTTGTATCATAATATAAGGATTTATATATACATACGTACATACATACATGCATACATACCAATTAATCTTTCCAGAGTGTGCATCAAGGGAGGCAATTTTTTCCAACTGAGGTGAATTCAACTGGCCATATAACTCTGGAATCTGCCACACTGCTGCTCCATATGACTCCCCTTCAATATTAACAAGAAAGTTCAACAATGTGGGATTGCTCAAGGTTTAAGAAAATAGTCAGAAAAGCAAAATAATATTGTCAACTGTCAAGCAGAGACTTAAAATTGATTTTAGCTTTTAATTCACACGCTGATGCAAAGAAATGCTCTACTGCACGTCAACAACTACATAACTTAAAGGATTAACATATTTATCAAAACCAAATCAACTCAAAAAGCTATAATTGTAGATTCATAACCGAATGACAACAATGTGCACCAAAACCAACAAATATTAACAAGTACAATCACGTAAGTCAGAATTCAGTACCAGTAGAGAAGACCGTAGAGAAGATGCGTTGATCAAAAGGACAAGAAGAGAGATTCCAGATCTCATTAGGATAAGAAAACAAGCCCTCGCATATAAGCTCAGTTCCACCGGAAGATAACCGAATCAAATGCACCTGTACATCAAGTTAAATTGAATTTAATAGATCAAACCACTTCCATTACATTCCAACTAACCAAGGAAGAAGAAAATAAAATCCAGACCTCATTTTCTTCTCTAAGACTAAGTGTTCCAGTTATGAAGCTGGTATGATCTGTGTCTGCTTTGACATCTGATATGCATCTAGCCTACACAAGTAGAATTGAAATTCCCGCTATAATTATAAAAAATGGTAGAAATCGTATTAAAAACTTTAACCGAGGGATCATGAAAAATTAGTAAATTAGGGTTTTAGCATTTGACCTGATACTTGAGACCATATCCTATGCCGGATGATCCTCCCTGCATTTTTATTTGCTCCTGCGCTTGATACCGCAATCTACCTAACTCATGCTAAATGGAAGCGAGTTGTTACAATTCGTTTGAGCTTCAATTTTTTTTTTTTATTTATTCTTAATTATCTAATATTTATGTTGAATTTATTGAGAGAGAGATTAAGCCCATTCGTCCTGGATCAGTTCAAGCTTGAAAAAGCCCACATCAGTTAAGCTAAGGCAAGAACGAAAGGTCTCCTCTTGTGAGCTTCTCACATAGTGTAAAAGATAAGTGAAATATATAAAATTAGCACCACTTTTTATTTTAATTAACGAACCAAAATATAAAAAAAAATACAAAAAAAATAACTCACTAAATTTTAATAGTATTTTCAGATATTTTATTTATTTTTAAAAAAAGATTCTGTACAATTTTAATATAAATTTTATACAATAATTATACAACAACTGTAATTAAACAATATTCATACAATAATAGTAAAAAACTGTATAAAAATTGTTCAACTGTAATAGTACAACAACAATGCAATATTGACTAAATATTCTTTTTGATATATTTTTATAATGAATTTATTTTTTAAATTAAATTAAAAAATAAATTCCTGCTCTAAAATTAAAATAAAAATTGAACTCATTTATCAAGAACCCAAAAAAATAACGGGACAAGTAAATAGATAGCAATTTTTAAAAATATAAGGGGAGTAAATAGCAATACAGTGAATAGCAGATTTTAAAATTTGAAAAATTTAACTCCCTCAACTATCATTTCCGTTAATTTAATAACATACCACCATTAGCTACAAAACTTCATAAGGTCCTTATGGTTTTGCTTCTTCTTCCTTCAAATTTCTACTACTCAATTTATTAATCAATTACATACGTGTTGATCATCAAACCAAAAAATTCAAGAATTGAAATCTGAATACAATATTTATATACTAATTAGTATATTAAATATCATAGTTACATAGTTATTTAGATAATAATATATATATATATATATATATATATATATAGTATTTATATACGAAACAATAACATTGTATATTTACAAAGTTTTTAGTATATAAATATCATACTTTGATAGTATATTTATATACTCATTAGTTTATAAATGTTTTATTTTATTTTTGGTTTTCTTTGATTAGTTCGCACCGTGCTTTTGATTATGCGTGTAAAAACGGAACTATATTTGAATTCATATTATTTCAGTAAACAAAAGTATAGAAATTAATGAATTTACTGGGAAAAGAAGAATAATAATAATATTGAATTTATAGGAAAAAAAAGGAGAAGAATAATAAGAAAAAGAAAACGTAGGAAGAGAAGAATAGAAAAACGGAATTTTGTTGTTCCGTTATAACCAATTAATTAATTAAGGACAATATTTTTTTAAAAAAAAAATTTGATAAATGAACATAATATTTACTGAATTATTAAATTAGCTGATATTTACTACTCTTATATTTAAAAAAAAAAATGTTAACCGTTTCAACCACTTGATTATGCAAAATTTCATAGAAACTGTACTATTATATTGGGGTTGTAATTTAAGACTGTACTGGACAACAAATTTGAAGTTTAATGTTGGATGATATAACTTTTAAACATTTAGTGTTAAATAATGTTTTAAAAAATAAACTTCACTTTCAAAAAAATAAATAAACTTGTTAGATAAAATGGTTAGAATATTTGAACCGAAGGAAGTAAAAATTGAGCGAAATGAGTCGAGCAGCAATAGGTAAATCCAGCCATTGTGCCCATTGAGGAAGCATATTAGACTGCAAAGATGCAGCATATATAGGTATATTTTGCAGAAAGATCAGTATACAAATAAATAAACTCATCCCTAGAACAAACCTTATTCGTCCTAATCCTAGTCCTCCCCCAAAACAAACAACCTTTTTTTTCCTACTCTATTTTCATTTTTTTAACTTCCGCGTTTCCATCATCACCCTTTTTTTACAAATATGCTTCTAGGTAAATCGTCCAGTTGTTAGACATACAAAGATCAGTTCCAAAATTTCATCCCAAATCCGTGCTGACTTAGCATCCATTTCCTTGAATTTCAGTGTAACAGCTTAAGAGTCAGAATGCAGATCAATCTTCAACACTAAGGTCCATGCCTCCGTGATGTACATGATGATGCTTCCTGCTCCAAAGTAGCACCTCTCCTCGCAAAACTGATTTATATCCGCATCAAAAAACAAGGAATAAAACTTCAGAACAGAATATGTTGCACGCATGTGTGAAACCCAAATGTAGTTCACTTAGTCAGAGACGATTTCTTCCAATTCGGGTTCGTCAGCGTTGAATCCATCATAATGATCAAATGGATCCTTGTCTAGAGGGTCTTCTTGATCCCCATCGTTATCTGGTTCAGGCAATTCTAGTTCATCATCAATGTTAGCATCTTCGTTGTTGTTGTCTTCTAAAGTTGTATTATATCCCTTCCCTATCTTTCTAGGTCCTGAATCCTTCTTTGCAATGGCCTCAGAATCTTCACAGATGCATGTGTGTGGGTTCTCATGAAACTCCCCTCTGCCCGGTCGAACCTCCATTGGCTCTCCCATGAAGCCCCGTTGGTAGCTGCGCACTTTAGAAGAAAACACATCCCATGTCATGTTTCCTTCATTCAAGAACAATCGATATAGTTTTTTTGCATTTGGGCGAATTGTAGGTTTGTGTCCAAAATATCTCCTACAGTGCAAGGAATGGTCGAAAATTAGCAACCAGCGACAGAGAACTAACTAAATGAAGTATTAATGAAAAGAAGAAGAAAGATCAATTACCTTCTTCCAGCCAATATTCGTGCCATATTACCATTGTTATTAGTAACAAATACATCACTTTCATCACAAACCATAAAGTCCAATGCAGCCATTCGGGAAGAGAAAGAGGAGAATTGTTCCAACTCTTGCTTGCTAGCTAAGATCTCTTTGGTGTGGAAGTTCGGGAATAGCGCTTTTAGAGGAGCCAGTGATTCTTTGCTTCTGTATACTTCTCCAGAGGCCACATAAATATGAACGTCGCTGCCATAACCCAGCGCTCTCAACATGAGACCAACTTCTTTTGGAGTGAGAGGACATTTTCCATGTCGTCTTTCCTTCTCAGGATTTCTTGTCTGCAAAATATATATCAAACTTATATTCCATAATGATGCATCTATTCCAATCAAAACTAAATTAACAGAAGTGGAAAATTACTTTAAATTCAATGCAAGATACAAAATGAATCCTATTTTATGCGAGGCTCTTCATACTTTGAATAAAAGTAAATATCTACTATTACACGTATAATACAAAAATATCGAAGAAAAACTTCCAAATTAAGCCTATAGGTAATTTCAACATGTAGGTATCTTCTCTCCAAAAATTCTTAAGAACAGCTTATATTAGATATACAGGAGCAAGTCACTAAAATCTTACATGTAAGGTTTTCCACCTCCTCCGAATGGCACCCAGTTCTTCTCTTTCCTGATCACCTCCTCCGTAATAGCATCCAGAGAATGCCAACATATCAGGTTCAAACCTGTAGCAAAAAACATTTAATTGCATTAACAAACCATACAATGATCATTATTAGCAGTTTAAATATGAAAATCAACTCCCATATGACGCAGGAGCATCCAATTAAGAAGTCCTCAGTTTTCCCAATCTATATTTAGGATCCTAATAAAGTATCATTTATGTTATTTTCACTATTATTAATAATTAAGAATTTTGGTTCTAAGATTTTCTTCAAAAGCAATTGTTTTAAATTATCCCAGCCAAAAGCACACTATTCTGGCTCTAATAGTAGAAACCAATTGTCCTAAACTTTTCCACCATGTCACTAACACCGGAAAGTAGCAACCAGAATTTCAGGATAGCATTACTTCCTTATTAGGCCCATCGCCCTCTATTTAGAATTTAACTATCAAATCGAATTGCAACATTGAAATAAGTCCCCTTGCAACTGTGTGTATGAATCAGAAATGTCTATACAGTTCATACCCTCTAATAATTGACAAGTTGTAAAAGCAAAGCAGTTGTCAATACAAGTGGATGAAGGTCAAGAAGAATACAACTCTTATGAATGTCAATGAAAATACCTCAAGTGCAAGGCAATATAGTGCTTGCTTTTCATCCTCATCCTGTGTACTAAAGTCTTTCCCATTTTATTAATAGGATCAGTAAACTTCAAAGCATGGTAGTTAACTCTACATCTCAACTTCTGCAATTGTGTGTCCAACCTGTTTGCAAGCCTGTAATCAAACTTGGTGAGCTGAACTACCTGTAACAAAATAAAAAATAGTGATGTCAGCTTTATTATAATATAATAATAAGCTAATCATTAATAAGACCAGCTATAGTAGGTCAAATTAAATCCATCCAAGAGAACCAAATTACAAGGTACGTAGAAATAGCAATACACACTAAGAGCTGAGAAAAGAATGTTCATAGAAAAAATTGTTTAGTCAGAGCAAGAGGATAGCTTGTGTGGGTTCCAGTCCATGTGATCAGGCATGTTTCCTGGAAGATTTAACCTTAAAACTCATTATAGCAGAAGAATATTAAAACAATCTATTGGGAAGTGGACCCCACTTTGGATAATAATAAAATGTGGAAGGGATCTATAATGGAATGAGCATTGGACTTGGTACCAGCCAATTGAATTTGTGCATGTTGGTTTCAATGCTTATCCCTTATAACCCACACTGGTACGAGCCCATGGACTTCAACACAATCAAATACTAACGGTCGAGGATGAATACTGATAAAAATGATTTCAAAATTTAGTATAAATTATAATCCTATAAGAAATTTTCACGTGTCTATTTCTTATTAAACGTTTTATCCACCATATAAAGCATGCTTCCACTCAATTTAATTGATTCATATATTCAATTTCAGATTAAGCTAACCTCAGATAAATGCATACTAAACCGGACCCAATCGTCATATTGGCACGACAAGATAAGACAAACAACTCAAACATATGAGGTTCATTATAAACTATCTCTACTAAAGCTCATAAATCAGTATAGGATTAAAGTTAGATACATATAAGTACATAGGTGACAATAAAATGTAGGTTATAAAGATAAACAACCAGAAGTCATGTAATACCACATAATCAAATTATAGCGCATGAAAGTAATTAAGGAAAAAGGTCGTAGAGAACCAAGAACTTACATGCCTTTTCAAAAGAACAGGTAAAACACGATTTAGATAGCATCTCTCACTACACTTCCTTGGAACACGCATATTTCGCGGAATCCAAGTTTTCCCTCCCTTTTTGGGGAGATGTTTAATGATTTTCACATCATTTGATAGAGAAGATATGAACCAATCAACATCAAATATCTCAGCAAAATTACTGCATAAAACAAAGTAAAATAACAGTTCAATCTCATTCAATAACGATTATAGCAGTACAAAGGTGACAGTTATGCTTTCATTTCATTACTAAACCTTGCGTCCTTCCAAAAGGAGTTCTGGTCCAACTTAGGAACAACAAGAGTAGCATTTAAAATACGAGCAGCAACAACAGCATCAGTAATCTGCAAAATGTACAATGAAACATAATGTCAAATTGATCAAATGACTTATAGTCAGCATGTAGCAGATTAAAAGCACACATGATCCAAGCATCATAGTAAAGGAAAATAAATTACTAGGTAAGACAGACCCAAGATTACAGCCATCAAAATTGAAATGATTGCTTTACCAACAATCAACAACCATAAAGTTTTGCTGATGACATACTAAGATATAAAACTATTCAATCAACATTATAAGGACAAAGATTATCAGCATCTAATTAATTTTGAGACATAAAATGCAAGATTATTAGCATGTACATGTCACTGACCGAATGCCGCAAACAGATCATGTTAAATAATGTGACAATATCCAATATTAACAACAAAACATCCTTGGTAGATAGTTTAGTGCCAACCATATCTCAAAAACTTGAAATCTAAAGCAAAAAAGAAAAAATAAAATAAAATAAAATGGAATAGCACATCTTAACCAATTGGTCATTGTGCATTTTTATGTGAACTACAAATTTCAGTAAGAAGATACATTCAATATATATGGATTTCAAAGGTGAACCCGTGTCACTTGGATCCATGTACAGGCATCAGAATTGCGTAATTTTGAAGCATTTAAAATCATTTTCTGAGTTACAGCTTCATCTTTTTGTTTGCCAGAGAAATATCACTACAGATTGTCTAATTGTTGTAGATACTGTACAAATTGCTGACACCGATCTCTTAACGACAATAGAGCTTAGTTGTAAAGCAAGGTTTCCACTTTCCGTGTTTGTTTGTTTCTAATTTTGTAATGTCTTCAACAGCAAAAGAGTCTTTCCATGTTTGTTTTCTAGTTGTGCGAGAAAAAATTGATTTACAGCTTTAAGGAACTAAATTGATGATATAAATGAGAAGTTGACCTATGCACAAATGGTATAATCGGGTGGATTGAGTGGAAACGGCATATAAACAAAGCAGAAGATACTAAGGGATCCGGCTAATAAATCATGCAATCAATCATTTTAACGTAAAGCCCCAATTAACAAAACAAGCTTGCTTTCGACAAACAAATATATACTCTTTTGTTTTGACTTCTAGAGAAGCATGTTGAGACAACAAAACAAGTCAGACAGATTCTTTGAAATTAGTGCTTTTGTGTGCATATAAGGTTTTATTGAAATCGAAACAGAACGAACAAAACAAAATCTGATTTCAAGGCACTCACGAAAGCGGTAAGAGAAAAAACCCGAGTACAACAAATGTATAAAATGATAGCTCAGAATGGTACCCCAGTTCTTTGCTGATTCAAACCTCCACTTGTTGCAATGAGTAAATATCGATCACGTTGGGTAATAGTGTTTGCATCTGCAGCATGATTGAGCAAGTTCAGCCAAAAAAAAATAAATTCAATTCCCATATAGAACCTTACAAATTACAAAACTCGAAGTACTAAAAAAAAGATAGAGAGAAGCAACATGTTCACAATCAGGCATGTTTTCCCCAACTGCAAGACTATATTCTTTTACAATATCTTCAAGCAAGATCAAAATCAAGACAAATGTAAAGAGATAGACGCACTTGCGAAATTCTTGCTAGCATTGCTGCAGCCATAATAGAATTTAGAGTTTCTTGATGTCCAAATATCATGATCGAATCTCCCTCCGCCTCTCTAAGGGAATCACATCAAGCAAGTCAATATCCAATGAAAAACTAAAATAGCTACAAAAGAATACTTGTTCAGCAACAAATCAAAAAAATTAAAAAACAAAAATTGAATGAAAGGAAACCCTAACCGGAACACGAAAAACCGATTCTACTCCTCCATTAACAACAGCATCACCTTCTGTAATAAACTAAATTAAAAAAAAAAAAGGATTGAGTAAAAATGAAGGCATCCGAAATTTAATCTGCAAAGCTAATGTAGTACAAACGAATAACTAAAGTGTGATATAAAAAATGTAAGTACCGAATAGTCACGGCGACGACGATGATGAAAGCTATCGGAATCAATAGGAGACGGAGCTAAAATCGAGAGAAGACCAAAAAAAATCAAAAGAACGCCAGAAACAGCAGATATTAAAGGAAGCAAATTACGGAGACTGTTGTAATAGTTTTGGCGCCGTCTATGAAAAGCCATTCTACCACCACCACTTCTCTCCCTCTCACAATATAGAGGGAGAGATAGAAGTTAGAGCCAAAATGGATCTGCTCCTCCTCCTGCTTCGGTTAAGACTCCATCGCCGAACGGAGTTTTCATAAGATAAAACGAAAGAGAAACCGAAAACGACGATAAGCTAGCCAATTTGCATCGGAAAATGAAAGAAAAGAAGGCGGTGATGGAAAGGTACGGACGGTGAACCGCCAAATAGAAACGGAAAAGAGGGGTAGAGAGTCCTGTCCTGTGTAATTGTGACCTGTGAGCTGGCTTTTAGTCAGTTATATTACTATATTTTTACTGTTAAAATAAAGATAAATTATCCCTGACCGATAAATATTTTTATTTTTAAAAGTCGTTTAATCTATTTTTATACAATTACTAAAATATTTTTATTTCTAATAATTTGTTTTTCGAAAAACTTGAAATAATTATAGAGATTCCATCTTTAGATGACAGATTAGTCTGATTAAGGTTTAGTTGTTACCGGAACTAATGTTCTGGATTGAAACAATGTGGACTCTTCAACAAACATCACGTGCATATCACATGAATGCTTTTCTTTTTTTAGAAAATATATTATTATTATTATTATTATTATTATTATTATTATTATTATTATTATTATTATTATACATGAAAATTTCTTTATTTAGAGTTGCTTGTGAATCAATTATTTGGAATATATTAGAAGTTAGTTTTCATATATTGTAAGTAAGCATTAGAATACACTTTAAAATATTAATGTTCAGCATTTTGACCCATAAAAAAAAAAAATACAACCTACTAAAGTTGAATGAATGCTCATAGTTATATATACAACAATAATAATTTTATCATTAATTTTAAAATATTTGATGACTCTTGTAACAATTCCATGAAATTTCAATAACATGAGATCATAAAAATGAATGATTGATGGATAAATAAGTTAATTAACCAGTAAAAAAGTGATTGGTTTCTTTAAATTTTTCTAAAAAACAAAAAGTATTAATAAGCGATTGAATGTGGAATGTATTAATGGTTGAATTGTGTATTAAGGAAATTATTTTATGGTGTGATAGAAGTTAAGATGTCTACCTAGTACTGATATATTTAGTATTTTTTTTAAAAAAAAGAATTATTCAAAGATTCGTATTTAATTGAATTTTGTAATAATCACGCAAATTGAGTGCATTTTAGAAAGGGCGTTTCGTCGGAAATACCAAGAGGAGATGGAAAAGAAATAAGAAATAAGGGAAATTTACAATGTTATTTGAATATTATTTTTGTTTTAAGAAGAAGACATGAAGTTTGGGTTATTGTAATTAGCATGTGGAAATGCAAAGATTCCTTAAGGCAGAGACCATATGGTTGGATTTAAATAAGAAGGGAACATCTTTCGTATGTTTCATTCACTAAGATAGGTATCCAGTGCCATCACATGATGACGGTAAGGTAATAGAAGGATATATTTATTTTTATCCCTTCTTCTTATGTGATTAATAAAAGAAGAATATGAATAAATTTAAAAGAAATAAAGTTGTCCAATTGTCACTTGTTACCTTTCTCAAAATAAAAAACGTTAAAAAAGGAATACTATGCTGTTTTTAGAAGTTTTGTTATGTTGTATGTTTGGAGCTCCTTTCTTGGTTGAGGAAAGACATATTTGGCATGAATCTGGTAATTTTTTGTGCGGATCTCATAAAAGAACCGTTTAGCGATGAAATGTGGTCTTTCAAGGTCACTAGATTCTTCCAGCTTCTATGATAGTTTCTGATGGTTTATATTGTATGTTGTAGTTTGCTTGTAATAAAAAAAGTAAAAAGTAATGGTTTTCCATTGCATAAGGGAACTAGCTCAAAAGAGAAGTAAAGAAACTTGTTAGTAGAGAACTACCAACTATTCAGATTGGAATGAATCTTTTATTTTAAGAGGGACATTTTATATCTTAAAAAATATATATATTTTTAAAAGTTGTTGTACCTAGATTTTTTGTAGTTACCATTTAACAAATTATAAAATTGTTTCTATGTTAAAGTACAGTTTGTTGATGATGTAATTGTTTTTCATAATAAATTATTTTCTATTATCATTTACTTTTTATGATTTTTGTTTAACATATAATATTTTTTTAAAAAAAATTTAGAGCACTCGACCAAGCTGTTCTTACTGTCAAGGTCTTATATATTTGTAATAAGATATTTTTTATAGTTGTGCGATAATTTGATTCAATTTGCAAGTTAACAAGTGGAACTCTGGCAGCGTATTTATATTGATGAGAACTCAATAGTTGTTTAAGGTATATATTAGAATTGGACTTTTACAACAGGATATACCAAAACTTCTTAATCCATTTTGAATGTGGGATGGGTAAAGCCGAAGCCGGAGAAGCAAGAGGTTTAAAGATTAAGTGTGTGTGGAAATATCTATCTTAAAAAAAAAAAAAAAAAAAAAAGTTAAGTTGTTTTTTCTTAAAAAAATAATTATATAAAAAGTTATTATATTTTTAAAAGTAATTTTATAAAAAAAATTTAAAAAGTTATTAAATGTAATTTTTTTTGAAAATATTTATATTTGTTTTATTTTTGTTTCTACTTATGAACAATATTCACAGCTATTTTTATTTTTTATTTTTTATATTTTACTGTTTTTCTATTTTCCATAAGTTATGGGAAAAAATAATGACTCTCCTAAAAGTATAAATTTATATACTATTTCTATAATTTTAAAAAAAAAAACTATTTATTAAAATTTAATGGTAATTTCAAACATAATATTAATCTCACTTGATTTAAACTCAATTAAAAGTAAAATTTGGATTCAAAATTTTTCCGCCAAAAAAAAAGTCATAATCATAAAAGTTCTATACTAAAACAAAAGAGCAAGTCAAGACGGATAAAACTATATCAAAATCGATATCTCAATTTGTTAGAGTATGTCAGAAAAAATGCTAAAAACTTCCCTCAAAATTTCTCTTCTAAGTTTCTAGCGATGATGGCAAAGGACGGACAATTGATGTTGTTGGAATCTTGGGCGATTGCTCCATCAAATGGAGGGAGAATGCGATGCGGTGGACGGTAGCGCAAAACTCCACCAAGTAATGGGCTTTCACAATTTTAATGGAAGAAGATGAGATTATTATGACATGTAGGAAAAATATCATAACGGACCTAGTTTTTTATTGTGAAAATATGTTTTAGCCTAATTTTATTTTTCCTTCGTAAAAGATAATTTTTCTTTTTTCAAAAGTGTCAATTTTTTAGTTTTAAATCTTGAACATTTCAATATTAGCAATTCTTTGTTCTCATTTTCTTATCTAGACCAGCAGTTTGTTCTCTATCTTTCTCATATTAATTTCTTTTCAACCTCCAGTGACTTCACTCATTTTCTCTTCTCTTTATCAAGCTAAAGCTGTTTATTCTGCTTTTGACTTTTTTATGGTGGTGTGGTGATAGACCACGATTATGTTTCTAGACAGTGAATTATGCTGCACAAAGAAGAGTGCATGAAGTTAGAAGTCGAACAGTAAGAGAATGCACCTTCATCTAAATCTATCATTGAACGACTTCAAATTTTCTATTTGGATGCTGAGAAAGTTAAGGTAATGATGGGATGATTCATGATTCAATATTTTATTATTTAGAATAAGGTGGTTTGGAGGTTTAATCTGATGAAATGAATTTGTTTTTGGTTGATTTAGTTATCTTCTTAATATTATGTTTATTTTTTGTTTATGTTATATTTATATTTATATTTATTTTTTTATACTTAGTCTATTTTAATTTATGTCATTTAACTTTTAAATTAATAACATATCATATATTTCAAATACATATTAATTTCATCTGAGAAATATTAATGAAAACATTATTCTTATTGTCCATGGGTAGTTTAGCAAGTAAATATAAAAAAAAATAAATAAATAAATTTAAGAACAATTTGTTAAAAATATGGTATGTTAGTTTTTCAAGTGGATTTTTAAATATCTACATAAATATAATTATAGTAAGTCAAACCTCCCTTCATATAAATAGTTAACCTAAAAAATAAATATAATTTTTTATTTGTAAAATGGAAATAAAAGAAAAATCTTGGTGTGCATATGCCATATGAGAAAGAGGAGGGGGAAGACAGTTATAAAAGAATAGAGAGAAAAAAAGAGGAAAATGGGTACGTGAAAAATAGATTTTGTACCTTAGAAAAGATAAAAGGCCAACGGTTATGCATCTAAACCTTAGCAATGTTTTTTTTTTTTTTTTTTTTTTTCTTTTTTTTTTAATCTTAAAAGCAAAGCAATTTTGTTTTGCTAACTATATACGTTTTTTTATTTGCTATAGTACTTTTTATACGTAATAAAAAATTTACATTAGAAAATTTCGTTCATATATATTTAATATTAAAATTGAATGTGCATTATGTTTTCCTCCGTGAATTCAACTATTGTTTGGTTTTTTCTTATGACAATGGAGTAATTACTATTAGGTCCCTGAGATTTGCTTTAATAGACTCATATTTTTTTGGTACTTTTTATTTGGAGAAATTTACAAAAATTAGAAAACTCATATTTTTTAAGGAAATGAAATATTTATTGGAGAAAAAAATCGTTGACTTTTTCCGTTGACTAACGCCATTTTTTGACGGAAGGATCTGAGAGTCTATTATTCCAAACGTTAGGGACCCGATGATACAATTTCTATTGACTAACACCATTTTTGAACGGAAGGACCTGAGAGTCTATTATTCCAAGCGTTAGAGACCCGATGATACAATTTCCAAAATAGAAATAACCCAGAGTACATTAGGCCAAAAATAAATATTTTATTTCCTTAAATTAGAAATATGAGTTTTCTAATATTTGTTAATTTCTGCAAATAAAAAATATGAGTTTTCTAATTTTTGTTAATTTCTCCAAACACTCAATTTTCTGTAAACTCTTTTTAAATTTTCCGGAAAAATTAAACTTTTTCTTCTAACTTTCAGACTTGTCTAGAATGATAAAAAAATAAATATGTAATTATTTAATAAAATCTTAATTGAAAGAATATGTAATTATTAATAAAATTTTATCACATCACATTAATACAATAAAAGTGTTTGGTGCAGTTGGTTAACATGTATACAACTTTGTTGAAAGGTTGTTGGTTCGAGTTTTAATATTGTCATTTTTTCATGGTTCGATTCAAATAGTCTGAAGGGTAGATTTGTCATTTTGAAAAAAAAAAAGGTTTATTTTAACCGTTGACTAACGGTCAAAGGACCTCAGAGTACAATTTCCAAAAGTTAGGGACTATTTGATACAATTTTAGAAATAGAGGGACCTACGAGTCTATTAGGCCAAACCTCAGGGACCCAACCTCAATTTTTTTTTTTTTAATTCAACCAAACGCACAGTTTTATTTTATGGCCGTTTTCATTTCTGGATACGGCGCCGTTTAGTCGGTGGATCCCACTTTCACGTCATGCTGCAGACGGATTCCTATTGGCAGCCAGTAGACCGACCCTTCGATTTCATACTGTTTCTCTCTCTTGCTCCGTTGTGGAGACGACGGCCATAATAAAGCCTAAAACCTCCATTGAAACTTAAACTCTTCGCTCGGCATAGAGTGAATCGACGGTCAATCAGATAACTGAAATCCCCAATTTTACTCTTTTTTTAACTAGAATGGTTTACATTACATCGTGGGATGAGTTCGTTGAGCGATCGGTGCAGTTGTTCCGCGCGGACCCTGAATCTGTATATTACTTTCTACTTTGTCTCTAAACTTCACTTATATACTGTTTGGCTTCCGCGAAATTTTAATAGAATAACAACAATATTGTATTGAAATTTTGTTTTATGATTTTGAAGTATTGATAATGCATCCTAGGCACAGCGGAGTCTGACAATTTTGTTTGTGTAGATTCCCTAAGATCTTGATTTTTAATTTTGGTTATTTTTCTGTTTCTTTCATTTTAAATACTGCAATAATTGCTATGTTTGATATGTTGCTAATTTCAACCACTGACCCTTTTTTTTGGCTGAATCTTGTAATGTGGCACTCGAATTTGGAGTTTAGACGCGCTATGTCATGAAGTATCGGCACTGTGATGGAAAATTGGTTCTCAAGGTCACAGATAACAAAGAGGTATGGCGTTAGCTTATACCTTTTTTTGTTTTTGTTTTTTATGAATGTGTGATTGAAACTCTGCTGAGATTGTATAGTCAGCTATTTAGATTCTATAATATCACTGGCTGAACTGTTGGTTCATGGAAATTTTTGTTTTTTGTTTGAATTAGTAGGAATGCTCAATTTCTGTAAGAATAATATCCAACTCTCAAGTTCATTGTGCCATTGCCTGTTTAGAGAAGGAAGGAAACATTATAGGTGGAAAATTCAATACATATCAACAAATTTGGGAGCATTGTAAAGGAGAAACCTAGCTTTTATGTTCGCATGTTGAAAATGGTTGCAAAAATGAAGGTTGAATCTTCTTTAGAAAGTATTTTAAGATGAGTGAGAGGAGTAGGTGAGAGAGAGTATCATGACTGAACATCTCATACCCTCTCTTCACTTCGTCTTATACCTCATACACACGTTCAAAATAAATGTAAAGTATGTCAAGTACTAGAACTCTATGATGCACGGAAACTTTTTATCACCCAAGTTTCCTTGTTTCGGAAAGGGAAACTTCCCTCTCCAAAACTTATAAATACAAAGGAAACTTGGAAAATCTCCGAACCCTGGTTTCGCCATGTCCTTGTTTCAGTGTCCATGCAACATAGCTAGAACTATCTGCAGTTGCTTAAGAATAATTATTTTGTAAGGACAGAATTTCTTTTGGTGGAGGAAATGGATTTCTAGTTTGCAATGTGCATTTCTAATTGAACATTGTAAGAGAATTATGTAATGGGTCATTTGATATCAAAGTTTCCATTCTGAAGGGTTGAACTTTCTGTAGATTGTAAACTATTATCTTATTGAAATTATTAACTTTCAAGGATGGTTGCATTGAGAGTTACTCTATATTAGTTTAGATCGGGTTGCATCAGGAGAAATTTAGATTATTTTAACTATCACTGTCAATGAAAGTGATTAATTTCTATTAGCCTACTTGTAGAGAACACCGTTGCAAAAATCTAAGATTAGGTCATAGACCGATATTTGATTAAATTCATGTTACATATTACAATCTTACCCTGCACTCTTACATATTTGTATTGTCCATTCCTATTGGGGCTATAGATCGTGGATTTGCTTGCGCTGAACCTACCCAATATTCTTTATCACAGTGGTTATGCTGGTTTCGGATAGCTGTAGACTTGTGGGGGTTAAGCTTGTGTGGTCGAAATGGTGTTAAATGTTGGTGTGTGCTGATAGTAGCTGTAGTTATGATAGTGATCGAGATGCTAATAATAGGTGTAGTTAACTAGAATATTTTTAGTATGATTCCTGGTGATGGTCTTGATTCCTAATGATGTCAATGGTGATAGTGTGAAAAACTGGCATGCAAGATAATTCTAAGAATTTTAGTTTTCAGAGGATCAGGTTATGAAGTTTTATGTCATAGATTTTTATTTCAATGTGATCCCTGTATTCTGCAAGTTTTTTTATGATAAGATTCCTGTGAGGTGGTTCTGCAAGTATCATAGATTTTATTTGAGATGAGATTCCTGTGAGGTGGTTCTGCAAGTATCATAGATTTGATGTATGATGAGATTCCTGTAAGATGGTTCTGCAATTAAGCTTTATATTCTAGATTTTATTTGTGATGAGATTCCTGTAAGGTAGTTCTTCAATAAATCTAATCAAGTAGAAAGATTACTGGAAGAAAAAAAAAAAAACATTAGATAGAGTTGTTAGCTAATCATGAATATGGAATTTTAATTCAGTGTGCGTGTGTCAGAAACATGTGTCATGTTTCTTAGGTGTAAACTTCAAGCATCCTTATTGTACTGCCCTGCCTATTACGTACCCTGCAATGAGGTGGGAGGCATGGCCCTTGGTGGTGAATGAATCAAGTTAATGCTTCTTGTATGCATGCATTATTTTGCATTTACTAGGTTGGCCTCTGGAGCACCTCAGATTCCCTTTCATATGTGATCCATAACATACCTATATTAGACTTGCATGTCTATCAGGACCTTGCCTTGTTTGGTGAGAAAGACAAATAAGAGAAGAGACCATAATTGATTGGGTGAAAAAAGAGAGAAGAAAACATGCAAATCTGATACATATCTTTACTGCTCTGTATATGCTTACATAATGAAAGCCACATTAGAGTCCATATGAGCAATCTAAAAGCATAGTACAGCTACTAAGAATCGTTGTCAACAGCGTTCCAGAAAAAAATGTCAGCTCAACCTTGTTTATGATTCTTGTATCCTAAGAGCTTAGCACCCGAATACCTTTCTTCTCTTAAGCGCTATATCATTATAACTTATACGGATGGGTCTTTTTTGCAAATTTCCAGTGTCTCAAGTTCAAGACAGATCAGGCACAAGATGCTAGGAAGATGGAGAAGCTCAATAACATTTTCTTCACTCTGATGTCTCGGGGACCAGATGGTATGATAAAATTTTAAAATGATTGCAATTTGCGCAGTTTAAATGCAGCTTTCCTGTTGCTAATTTTTTTTTTTTTTCTGCAGTGGATATATCAGAAGTTTCAGGAAAAGAACAGACAGAATCACAGCCAGGGAAGAGAGGAAGAGGAAGGAAGCAATAATTCTCTAGGCTACTAAATCAAGCATTATGAAGTTTTGAAATGTTACTAAAATGCCATGAGAAAAATTAATTCAAATGTCAATTTTAAGGAATTCCTTAACAAAAAGTATGGGATTTTCACTGACCCTGTAGTTTTCCTTTTTTTTTTTGTTTGGAGGAAAGTAGTTTTGCATTTTAGCTTACAATGGTTTTATCTCACGTCACCGGTTTTTATGATTCAGCAGCGCGCTGTGTTATCTTGTTCTGTTTGTGTTCATTATTAGTGTGGAGCAGTCTCGCAAGCATTGTACATGAGCGCCAGGTGCTGGATATGACCCTAATGAAGTTTAGGTTTTGTATAGCGTTTTTTTTTAAAGCCGTAATATGACATGAAGTAATTTTGGATATATGTTTTCAAGTTTTTGAACATTTAAATGAAACAGTTTATGACACTATTTGCAAGCTTGCTAAGCGGTTCACAATCTCGGTTTATTTAGCAAAACTAACAAATTCGAACGAGTATTTAGCGTACTGAATTCTGAGTTGTTTGGAAGCGTATTATTTCATTTATAGCCTTATGAACGATGAGTGCCCTAAGCTTAAAGGGTCTATTTATACAGGCGATTATTGTTGCTTCAAATTAGAAGCTGAAGCGTCTACTCTATTATTAGATTAGACATTCAATTGCTTTGTTTAACTGTGATTGAATTCGATTACGGGACGGGAGTGACTTTTCTTGGTGCATGAACGGTATCCTCTCATCCTAGGGATAGGCAATGTCTAGCCAGTTAGTTCTAAAAAATACGCATGTATCTTCCATTTGAATTATCGGTCAATTGATTGGTTCATGTTCATGAATAATATTTGCATTAATTTACTGTAAATTTTATTTGCAGTTAAACCAACGCCAAGATTAGTTAACTATAGAGAAAAGATTGCAGAACTTACTAGTTAAAAAACAAAAAGAATCGGAGGATTTAATTGTCCAAATTAATTGGGCAAAAGGAAAAATTGAAGAACAAGATTTCAGGCTCCAATAATTGCTATACCTTATTCCTTCTCAGATCCCAATGCAGCCATCTTTACTTTTATTCTCTTTAGGCTTTAGCTCTCTGAAAGTGTCTCACCATGTGAGACTTCAATTTTTACTCTTTATTTTTTTGGAGGGAAATATTAATAGCATGAAGAAAATGAAAGGAAAGGTGCTTGAAAATATTCTTCATTTAAAGGGACAGATAGACACAAAAGCTTTAGTAGGTATAAAAACAGGACAAAATGAACTGTTTCTGTTACTAAATACGCATTTTGTACAAAAAGGAAGATCAAATCATGCTCATTTTACTACAATTTAATAATAGTCTAGTTTGTTTTTTCAATGATTCACTTCAAAAGTTTCATGGGATTCCATTCCTACAACTTTTACTAATGTAAGAGTAAATAATGATGCCTGAATTGCCATTTTAAAGTTCAAAAACTTACAAATGACTGAAGCAACCAGATCAAAGAAGATTGTCTAATTTGATGCTACCTAAGCTAATTTAAAGTAGTAGGTAGTAGAGAGTTGAAAAATGTAAGAAATGGGTTCTCTAAAAAAGGCAAATATAATCCTAAAGCTCATTACTTACGTGCAAGCCAAACGTAATAAAGGATTTTTTGCTTTAATTTAAGCTTTGCTTTTTGGAATAAAGTTAGTCTTAAACTTCTTAATTTATCCCATATTTTTACATGCCACTCTCTCCTCCTATAGCAGTAGTATTTTTTGACTGAAAAGGATTAAATAAATTAAATTAAGATTTTTTTAAGATCCCTAAACGAATAATTCTGCTTTAAGCACTTTTATCGCCCATCATTATTATTATTATTATTATGCTTTGATTCCCTTTTTTTTTTTTCCTTTATGTAAATGTTAGTGTCATAATGTAATACCAAATTTGGGACATGGTGTCTTTCTTATGTGTCATAAGTTTGAAGACTCAGCTTCATTTTCTACATTTTTCATCGAATAATAACATTTTAGCAGATTTAGAACCCTTCTTAATTTATATTTTAATTTTTTAATCTAAATTTTGAAGCTCACCTCTCAAATTTTGTACAAGCAAATTTTTTTTTTCAAATATTAAAAAAATTGTTTATCGAATATATTTATTAATTTATTTCAAGTTTATTTTAAAATTATGAAACTCACTTGTAAAACTTTGATATGATATGTTTAAAATACCTTCTTATTATTTGTAAGTTCAATTTGTGGGAAATTAAGTTTATTTGTGTAAAATGAAGAGACCGAACGTATATAAGTAAATGATAATAGATTAATCTTGCACAAAATCTATTGGCTTGCGTTAAGATTGCAGCTTATTCAATTATAAGCATATTTACATTCCCAATAATAACTAATTAAAAAAGTTTTATATGCTATATACTATTCTTTGAAAATAATTTAACCAAAATGGGTGAAATTGTCTAATTTTGGTAAAAAATAAATCAAATTATAAAATATTTGAACTATGAGTGGGAGCCATGCAACTATTAAAAAGAAGAGAGAAATTTGTGATTAGTTAAATAGATCCCTAAAAAATGTGTTAATGAAGTTGTTTAGAAAAAGGTTGAAATTTGATAAGTAGAAGAAGTGTGTAATAATTTGATGTATGATTTTGTTGGGTTGTGTATTACAATATTCATGAATGTTGAAAATTTTTATACCCTAATTGTCTTAGAAAATGATGTATTTATGCTAATTGTCTCCCTTGCTGCTTTTAGTTATCATTAATTATAAATTATGGACTCCTTCTTTACCTTCAATTTTTAATTCCTTTATATTATGATATAATAAATAATTTATAATCTTTTCACAAAAATATATATATAAAATGAACCTTAATTAATTCAGTAATTCAACTGTCAACAAGAAATTAATAGTCCATTGACAATTGAGTTTAATTATTTGAAATTAATCTTGACTTATGGAAATAAAATTGATATATAAAATTAATGCTATTCTAAATAAATCGATTGTCCACCGTATATATTCTCTAAAGTGCCACCATCTTTTCCCCAAATAATCAATATGGCAGTGGACAATTTTTCTACGTAGACTTCATCTATTAAAATTATAACTCTAATTAATTAAACATTAAAATCATCATGAAAAATTAATCAAATGATTTGTGAAGCACAAAAACGATGATTTCCAATTCATCATGTTTCTTTTTGGAGAATAATAAGAATCATCAATCAACACCCATTAAAAGCTATCTAACTAATTAAGCCACATATATGACCAACACTATTGATCCAATGAGTGATATCGTTTCAATCTATACATGTTTTATATGAAATACCGAGTGTTTTAATATTACAAGGGTGTTTGTTTTGCTTATTAGTTACTCAAATTTGTTAATAAGTTATTTTTTTAACTTATACAATGTTTTTTAAAGTGTATTTTCCGCTTACAAGTCGTTTAAAATATATATAATATATACACACATCCTCTCTTATCTAATTTTATTATTAAGTTGTACACACATCAATCATTTAGAAGTGGATTGAAAGAATTGACTCCTACCACCAATATAAAATCTATATACTATATTATTAGAATGGAAAATAACCCTTTATCAATTGGCATTAGAATAGAAAATAAATAACCCATAATCAACTAGTAGGAGGATGAAATGTTAATCAATGGTCTGAATTTTAACATTGCATATGGAAAAAATTAAATTGTTCATTCAATGGGTCTTTGTAGTATTCGAATAAGAATAATCACAGCTAATTAATTATGAGTTGGAAATTCGGGTGAAAGTAAAAAAGAAATGAATTGTTATTTTGAAAAGGACTGAGTAATATCATAATATTAAGTTGGAGCAATTAGCGTTTAAAATAACTAATTAATATTCCTTAATTAGAGTTTAGCAAAGTGCGATTAGCATTTACAGCCAAAGTGGATTGCTTACGGCGCCCGCATGAACAAACAATAAATAATGGTAGTCCAGTAGTAAATACGGATTAAGTCAACGTCGGTGGGACCTCTCATGCCATGTCAGATAGCGACCCTCCGCAATTAGTGTTCCCCCGGCGCAGGATAGCTGAAGCCGCAGTCAAGAAAAAAGAGAAAGCGTTTCTTCACTCCTCTGTGCGTAGTTGGTGGGCGTACGTATCAGAGTGGCAGGGAAGGGGTCTGAAACGTGTCGAAATCCAATTGGAAGATAGAAAATACAGTACTCTGGTTCAGTAATATTCGCAACGGCTAAAAAAAAAGTAATTAGTAGGGGGGCCCACGAGGCACGGTGGCGGACATTTGATAAGGCAGTTGCTGCGGCTGAGGGAAACGGATTGGTACAAAGTTTGATTTTATTTTGTTGGTTTTTGTTATTTCCACTCTATTTCCTTCCCTCTTAACAACAACCAAGGACATTGACTTTTTATTTTCTTCGTGCTGGTTTTGTTTAAAAAAATTATTTTCCTTTTTCATATTTAAAAAGAAATATTATAATTTTATTTTTATATTTTTATTTAATCTTTATATTTTTTAACTTGATTTTTTAATAAATTATGAATTATAGGAATGATTTATTTATCTTGATTATAAATATGATATTTGTTTAATTAAAATAACATTAATATGCTGAATTAAAAATAATGAATTGATCCAATGATATTTTAGCATTTTCGACAAATATTTATTGTTTTAATTAAAATTGATATCATATTTATAATTAGAATAATAAACAATTCAGATGAAATACAATTTGTTAATTAATTTTTATCACTGTTTCATGCGACAAATAATAAAATAATATAATTTTTAAAAAATACGGAAATAAAAAATAAAAATATATTAGATTTTATCGAAAATTATAATGTTTTAAGCAGCTATAATAATAAAGTTATTTTTTAAATGTTTTCCGGTTTAACAAAATGTAATTTATTTAGATTTTAAATGTTAATGAATATGTTGTATTATGTATAAAGTTTTGTATTATATATTTATCTACAAAACGAATATCTATGAACTGTAAAAAAAATTGATATATATGCAACGTTTGTCAAACAATTAATTAATTGAATAGAGTTTAATTGTTTAATAATTATTTAAAATTAATAATTTTAAAAGCTAACTTTGTATAATAGCTCATCCCAAAATATAGTGTATTGAAATATGGACGAAACTATGTATAACAATGGGTGTGAGAAGTAAAAATTTCTTATAAACAGATATGTTGTGCGATTTATAACCTCCATTAATTATACTATAACCTCACTCTTTTATTTAAAAAAAAAAAAAACTCATTCTTTTATTTTAAAAAAAATTTCAAACTTCTTTATGCTTATACTTCAATTTTTTTCTTTTTTTTTTAGAAATATGTTATTATACTCTTAAATCAAAAGTCAACGCTCGTAATTAATTTCGATTGAAAATAAGTTAAATTTATATTTTCTCTTATTTTTTGTTTTATATTCAAGGTTGTTTTAGATATTTAATAAAGAACGTATTTAGGTAGATTTTTTTTTCTTTAAAAAAAACTATGGATTTTTTTTAATATAGTATACATCAGGTTGTAATTTTTTTTTTAAAAAAAAAAATATACACCTAATTGATATAGACACTGTAATTAGTAGAAATTAAATTCAATACCTCCATAACTCCACATCTTGTATTGGTATGATCAACAATAGCACATTTTGATTAGCCATGATCAACCTTTTCATGTAAAAATATATAGGGCCAAATACTTATCCATGTCTTTTCCTCATTTCTTTGCACAAATTCTCTATTGTCACCCCATCATTTACATTTAGACATTTACGAGTGATATATTGTGCGCTTGAATTATCCAAAACAAATGATTCATGCTCTTACAATGTCTCTTCATGGTTTTTCCCAAATGGTCCCTAGAAATTTAAATGTCCTCTTATTTTCTTTTTCTTCCTTACGCTCCAATAATGACAGAGTGAGTAGTTGGTAATTTTCCAATCCCCAATTGAAATTCCAAATAAAAACTATCGCAATGAGAATTTCAATATACTTTCATAGTGTCATCTTACTGTAAAAGACTCAAAAATAAAAATAAAATA
Organism: Croton setiger; assembly: GCA_948099555.1. NCBI lineage: Eukaryota > Viridiplantae > Streptophyta > Magnoliopsida > Malpighiales > Euphorbiaceae > Croton > Croton setiger. The sequence goes on from CANUEY010088719.1 coordinate 45,017, forward strand.
TTAGGTTACTTTAACTCATTTATCTTGCTCATTTCAAACTCAACTCTTCGACCACCAATCGTGAAAAACCAATAGAAAGGTATTGTCAAGAGTAGGCGAACGGTAATCTTGAACTTGGAAATTTAATGTGGGATTGAAAAATTATCAACAAGTTCTTCTGTCATTGTTAGAGTTTAAGGAAGAAGATGGTGAGGAACTATACTGGGTAAATTTTTAAGACTATTTGAGTAAATTTATAACGATCGTTTGAGAGTGACATAAGAGAAGTATGAATCTATATGTTTCAAATAGTTCAGAAGTACAATAGGTCACTCGTAAATGAGAAAATGCCAAAAAGAAAAAGGAAAGGACATAGATATGTATTTGGCTAAAAATATATAGAATAATTAATGAGCGATAAAATGTTGTGGTTAATTTGGAATATACATACGTGAATAATTTTGATTAAGCATTTACAATGTTGATAGACATTTAAGAATGCAACGGCACATTAATATAGTCACATATTCGTGTATTTTTCCATAACATTGTAACGCACAAAATTTTAATATTTTTTAGTGTAAACTGCCAATTAAAAAATTTTTGTTTTGCCTCTCACTTTAAAAAATTTGTTGTGCAGTAATAAAAAAAACCTCATTTTAAACTAATTTAGTTTTTTTTAGAAAGTAAAATCTGCTAATTTTATTGCTTAATATCGTTCATCATTACTAAATTTAAAAAAATTACGTTTATCACCATCATATAGTTTTAGCTATAATTGTTTCTTTAAGGAATTTTAGCTATAATTGTTGTTGGAAGGGCACATGTATTCTGTGAGCAACTTTTGTCCCTATTATTTCAATTCACTCAAAATTTTTACAAAAACACGTATTATTACTAATCATTTTGAAAAAAAATTATCATAAAAAGAATGATTTTTTTCCAATTAAAATGAAATAGACGTTAATTTGTATACCAACGATTCATTATAAATAAACAATAGGACAAAAGTGTAAACATAAATAAACCATCGATTAGTTTTAGGAAAAACTCAACTATGTGGTTAAGATTATTCTCTTAACATATGAATCCATGCTTTGATATGTACATTACACCTAAATTAATTTTGATTAAAACTAAAATCATTTATGTTGTTTCTTACCTAGGTTGGTCATTGGTGAGTTCGATTTTAATTTGAATTTATTTATTTTTTAACAAAATTAAGGATACTGTTAATTTCAGTAAAATCCCAAAAATCAAACTACTAGTATTAGAAACAACTGAAGATGAAACGGTACAAAAATCTTAAATACTGTGTTTGTTAATAATTTGTGACAATCCAATTAATTAATAAATAATAAAAGGAAAAAGCAGAATAAAAGCAGCTGAATTGGGAAGAAGAAAAAGGAAAAGAGAATAACCAAGGTCTTTGAATGGGACCCACACTCAAATCTGTGACAGAGACTGCAGTTTCATTTTTCAGCTCTTCTTCTTTATTAATCAACCAAAATGCCCCTCCTCCTTCTCTCTCTCTACAAAATTTTAAATATATATATATCCACTAATTTCATTATAAGAATAAGAAGATTATTAATTATTATTAGTTAAATTAAAACAAGGGAGCTTTGTATTTTTGTGGGTTGTGTGTGAATTCTAAAGCAAAGCCAAAGCAAAGTCTCCTATTTCACACCTTTCAATCTCCAAAGCCATGGATGAAGAATCTAGGGCCTCTTACTTCTACAAGGTCTGCTCAGGTTTCTTCTTTTGGTATCTTTCTTGCTTTTACTTCCAATTTGATCATTTTTTTGTCATGGTATAGCTTCTGGGTTTTGGCTCCTTTCTGGGTTTTCCTTATTTAAGCACAGTTTCATCTTTCGGGTTCAAAATTTTCATCTTTACGAAAATTGAGCATTTGAAGATGAATTTCTTGGAATTTTGATGAAAAAGAAAACATTGTTATGGTTTTTGTTTCATTTTACTCAAAAAATGACTGTATGGGCTTTGTATTTTTGTCTTGAAGATCTATTAACAAACTAGGTTTTTGAGATTTTTGGAGTTTTTTATGGTCTGTTCTGTCTGGGTACTTTAGCTTTTTGGCCCTTTTAGTTTTTGGGTGACTTAAGCATTTTTGGAAGCTTGAGATAATTGTTATGGAGGAAGTTGAAGCAGCTAACAGGGCAGCTGTGGAGAGCTGCCATAGAGTTCTGAGTTTGTTATCTCAAACTCAAGATCAGGTCCAGTATAGGAATTTAATGGTAGAAACTGGAGAAGCTGTGTTTAGGTTCAAGAGAGTTGTTTCTCTTCTAAATTCTGGTTTAGGTCATGCAAGAGTTAGGAAACTCAAAAAATTACCAACCCCTTTATCCCAAACCATCCTTTTAGACAACCCACACCACAGAACAACAGATCATTCATCCAAGAATTTTCAGCTTCTCCAACCTGGTAATGACCTTGACAACCACCCAATTCAAGAATTAGGTTCTTCTAATGCTAAAAGTTCCCTTTGTTTGGGTCCCCCATCTTTGGAGTTGAGTTCAAATGGGAAAAGCCCTCTCCACCTTGCCCAACAGACACCTTCAGCTCATTATCATTTCCTTCAGCAACAGCATCGATTGCAGCTCCAGCACCAGCAAATGAAACAACAAGCTGAGATGATGTTTAGAAGAAGCAATAGTGGGATTAACTTGAACTTTGATAGCTCTAGCTGCACACCTACATTGTCATCAACTAGATCTTTCATATCTTCCTTGAGCATAGATGGTAGTGTGGCTAATGTGGAAGGAAGTTCATTCCACTTGATCGGGGCACCTCGGTCCTCAGACCAGAGTTCTCAGCAACACAAGAGAAAGTGTTCGGGAAGAGGAGAAGATGGGAACATGAAATGTGTAAGCAGTGGTAGGTGCCATTGCTCAAAGAAAAGGTTAGATTATTCCTCCCTTATTTTACTTATGTTTCTTTAATTATAGTGCAATTATTTTATTAAACTTAGCTAGTTTGCATCTTTCCTTATCAATTTTTGCTAATATCTTGTGCTTTATTTGCAGGAAACATAGAGTAAAGAAGTCAATCAAGGTACCTGCTATCAGCAACAAGCTTGCTGATATCCCTCCAGATGATTACTCATGGAGGAAGTATGGGCAGAAGCCAATCAAGGGTTCTCCTCATCCTCGGTATGTCCAATTTTTTCACTTGTATTGTAACTTATGATTATAATATGGGCAATCTGTTTACTTTTTCTCTTTACTGACATATATGTTTGATTCGCTTCTGATTTGGTGAATTATCTGCAGACTTGCTTGTATTTATTCCACTCTTCAATATGCCTTTTAGGATCTAGATGTATTTTTTTTAAATAGTATAATCTTCAAGGTAGTATATTAATTGTTAATCTGCGGCCTCCCCGCCCACCTGCAAGTCTCTGTGAGACTTATGTATGTTCTGCCTTTCTAGCAACTGATGAGGTAGCTGTATGAAAAAAGCTTAATCTCATCATCCACCGATTGCTGCCACTTTTAAGAACTATAAAAAAATAGCGAGCTGTGTTGAATTATAGCTATTGGTATGATGTGAAGTGCTTTTCATCCGGATATAGAACTAACTAAAAGGTCTGGATTTTGCTGATTTCATAGGATTTTGTAATAATATTGTTGAGTGAATGGGCAGCAATTGGTAGACAAGTGGATCTTAGTTAGTTATTCACTCATAATGTCCATTTTTAGCTCATCACCAACTTCAAATTTTGCTTTTGCTTTTGCTCTATTCCTACATTGATCTGTATTTTTACAAGTCGCTTGTGCTTATTCTGGATTTCAAGGAACTTATTTTGATTAAGCTATCCTTTTGACCTTGACGCAGGGGATACTATAAATGTAGTAGCATGAGAGGTTGTCCTGCAAGGAAGCATGTCGAGAGATGCTTGGAAGACCCATCCATGCTTATCATTACTTACGAAGGTGAACATAACCATCCCAGGTTACCCTCACAATCTGCAAACACATAAATCTTCTTGCGCCGTCATCTCAAGCTTCTTTCTGTTCCAAGTAATGAGAACTTTTTTTTTTCTAAAAAAAAAAGGCTTCTGTATATATTTTGAATGCTTAAAAGTCTAGGATATATATTGGGGGCTTTTTTTTTTCTTGGTTTCCTTTTTGACTCTGGGAATTTGGCTTTCCTAAGCCATGTTAGTGACTGGGCCAGCAAGCTTCAAGTGAATCCGATCAAATATAGAATTGGGGCTTTAAATTGTAAGAACTCTTTTTTCCTCCATGGCAAATGCTCGAAACAGTTCCAGAAATTTTCATCCCAAGTTGGTAGTGCCCAAATTATTGTAATTTTTCCTTAAATTTCCTATCTTCTTTTTTTTCCATAGATTTTCATAGTATTCCAGTTTTGATTTGATAATGGACAGATATAGAATGCAAATTAAAACTAATTTAGCCATGTCAAAGTAGGTCTTAAATTCAAATTCCATTGGAGAGATACTGATTGAATATTGAAGAAGAAACAAGTGCTTCCTTTGTATATGATTATAGCAGTTGCAATGTCTATTGCAAAATACATTAGATAATCAAAACTACAGTTAAAAATAACCTTTACCCGGAAAATCCGGGTTCAATCCTTACCTCCCCATCTACGTATAAAAAAAAAAAAAGGACGAGTGTGATTCAATCTATTCCCATTTTGTAAAACTTTTATAGTTGCCAAATCAATTTCTTTGACAAGATTTTTGAGTACTACTAGGATGTCCTAATTACCATCAAACAAAGAACTCAAATTTATAAAGAGGGATGAAAAGTCTAGAAGAATTTGACTTGGGCTTGAGTAGCTTGTAATCATGGGAATCAGAATTTCCTTAAAAAGGAGAATAATAATAATAATAAAACCTTTGCAAATGGAAGGGAATTATTCAAAATTTATCTAAGCCCTTAAAAGAAGAACAAAGAAAGAAAAGGGTATATAGCAGAAGAAGCAAAGCATGTGAGTTGCAAAGGGGACCAATATGGGCTATCATACTTATAGTATAATTGGAATTAAATTGTCTTTGGGCTAAAATTCCAAAATCTTTGAAAATTATGAAAGCAAAGACATTCTCTATGGCCTACACCTGCCCTAATTTGGTATGCAGTCACTCATAACAACCCGATACCCATCAAGAAAAGGTCCCATTTTTTTTAGGGTTTGAACCTTACCCATTTAATGCAATGCAGGAGCTGTAAGCTCAAGACTTTTTTCTATGATTGAGTGGTGGGTAGTGGTACACCTGAACTGAAGCTGCTTTACAACTTTCTCTTTCTGTTTTTCTTTGTTGCCTAAAAGGTTTAATTAGTCACTCAATTAGAGTCTTTGGTTGTTTTGTCTATCATACATGTTAATGGGAAGATTTTAAACCTTAGGATAATTTTCCAAACTTGGAATACAAGTTTTGGACCTTGCCTCTCAATTTCTATTGTAGGTGGCATATTATTATTAGGAAATGTATAAATGTATATATATATATATATATATTTATTCAGTTTTTTATTTCTGAAATATGGGTTTGTGCTATTACTAAAAAAAAATCCATCTTTTGTTAGCTTAATGTTATTAATTTTTTTTTTTAAAACACGACATGAAAGGTAAATTCGATTTTTATTGAATCACATTTATCTTTAGGTTTTTGAGTTATATCTAATTTTACTTGTATAGAATTAATTCATTAAAAGGTAAAACGTAGTGGGCAAATATTTTTGCATTAACAATAGCGAATTATTTATTTAAATGATAAGAATGTAATGAAAATTTTAAATTACAATTACAGCTGTAGTGATTAAAACAGTGGTTTTTAAAAAGGATTAAGTTGGAGTTAAACAAGTTTAGTTGAACAAGTGGGCTTTCTTAATCCTTTGGTACAAAAAATCTTTCTATGAGAGACATAGAAAGCATCTTGAATCATATAATGAATTTGCTTATATTGTACTTATCTAGTGTTTTGACTTTTGACTATGTCTTGTTTTCAATTTGAGTTGTACTAAGAGCTGACCACTGATGTTAAACCTTTTTTTTTAGTTTTCCTATTTTCTGGTTTGAATTTTTATTGTTATCGTTTTTCTCCATACAAAGTGTGATGAAAATGACGTATCATGGGATTGTTAAAGGATGCCCAAATGCCCATCTCCACTTTTCATGTTGTATACCTGCTTTTATTTTCACATACCGATGAAAAACAATTAGACGCCAAATTTTGCCTGGTGCAGTGTCAAGTGTGCACTAAAGGATTCCCCATCTCCAGCCCCCAATCCTCAAAAAATACGTGCATCTGATATACTATACGGATTATATTATGGTATCTAAGAACCACCATATCCATAAAAAGCATCAGCAATCCTTAGACCCAAGAACACTTTTTCGAGTGTCCATTTTTCAAAAATATACATGCATGTCATTGTAAAATGTTCCCTACAAGAAATGGTTTTCACCCATATAATGCGTGATCCCTCAAATTAAATTTTTTTATGGCTCCACAATAATCAATTTAAATAAATTTTTAAATTTAATTAGTGTAAATTTAAATTTATACACATGTTTACATTTAATTAATAGATACTTGGATAGATAAAGGATCAATAATAAAGTGGTCTTGTTCACGCTCATAAAAAGAAAAAATCTTTACAATCACAGTAACAAATCTTTTTAATGTTTGTTTTTTTCTGCCACTTATATCCTTCTCTGCCACTATGGATAATCCAAGATCACAATTTAAGATTACAAGTCATCGCAATGGATGATCCAGGAAGGATTTCATTTTTTTATTAACCCCTTAACACAGCTGATTGGAAATACAATTACGTAAACAATGTTGGTTTGACATTTGGCTATCAGTTTCCTTTCTCTATATACATGCACCGAGTTGGCAAAAGCTGCTTGACTTGCACTGGCCAAGCGGCAATGGCAAACAGCATTCATACACACCGAATCTCATCCAACTTATAGTTCGGCTGCATATGTCGAAGACATTCGGAAAAAAACAATCGGAAGACGACATTACTAACCAATTACAACTATTATTTACCATTTAGGGTTCTAGTTGAACCTTGTTCTTAAAAAAAAAAAAAAAAAAAAAAAAAAAAAAAAAAAAAAAAAAAAAGGCTGAAGTATTCGGGCAAAAAGTTAAATTTAGGGAAAAACAATAATTAAATACCACGGAAAATTAACAAAAAAAAAAAGAACACAAAAAAATAAAAAAT
>CANUEY010088844.1:0-15477 GCA_948099555.1 Croton setiger
GTGAGGTTTCCTCCTTTCTTCTTTGCACAAGGAACTTTGATTAACTTATCAACTTTAACAAGTTGTGGCGTTCTTCAATCTTCCGTTCAAAAATCCTTTGCGTACGAGCGGTTCTTCATCCATTGCGAGGTGTTGGGTCGTGAGGGAAGGTGGATTATTCTTGACCTTGTTTCTTCTATCAAACAGGTAACTCGGGTTTTCTAGCCATTACGAGCTATTGGGTCCGCGTCAATATTAGTATATCATTATTTGAATAAATATATAACATGGAATAAGTTCTGATTGCATTATAATTTAAAAATTGTCATAGATGCCCTAATTCTCATAAATGATTAGTAAAAAATGTTAACTATAAAGTAAAATTTTAATTAATACATTGTTAATGGTCCACATTAACGATCATTAAGCCAAAAATTTTCAAGTTTAGTGACAAAACTTTTGTTAATATAAAATCCTAAAATTTGATTCTGGCTATTGATTGAAATGAAAGTTTATTGTTAGGTCAAACACGTATTGTGACCACTAATTACATTATTTTAATCAAGACAAAAATCATATTGCAGCTTAAGTAATAAATTGTTTAGGATAGTGATTGTTGCTAATTTCGTCTTCATACAAAACCTTACATCTTAGCTATTTATAGCCAAGAGGTCATAGTTTGGGATTTTTTGGCTAAACCTTCATTGTAGTATTATTTTGTCATGATGCTTTTCCCGCCTTCTTGATCACGACATGATATGAAAACTATGGACATTTAGTGTAAAATTCCATTTAAATAAATAACACTTTAGACATAATAAACCCAATAAAGCTATAGATTTTCTAGAATTTTCAAAATTACCCATTTTTAATTAATTAACTAAAAATTAAAAAAAACAATATAAAAACCAATATATGTCAATATCTATAAATATAATTTCAAATTCTTCCAAACTTTATCAGGTGACCGAAGAAATGACTGCTGTCATAGCTGAGCGGTTTTCGGCGACCTTCACCGAAAAATTAAAAATTAGTATTTATCCATATCTGTCAATATTTATCTATGTAATTTGAAATTCTTCCACAACTGAGCAATAGATGGTGGTGCAAGCAGTTCAGGTGACGCCGACGGTTGAAGAGGGAGGCGGTGGCGACGCATTATTCTCTCTGCTGTTGCTTGAGTTTTGCGAGAGAAAGGGAAAAACGAAAGTAAAAGAAAAAATATATTAAATTAAGATATATAAATGCATGATTGACATAATTAATAATGTATATTATATTAATGTCTCACTAATAAAATATGGATCATGTTAGAAAGTATCAACTAAACATGTAGAATTGTTGAACATGAGTAGGATGGAAAATTCATGCAATCAACTAATGTTATTATTATAATATATTATTCGTTCAATTTTCAACTAGCACAATCAGGCAGCAGACTAATATCCTTTTGGATTTACAGGTGTTCTTTGTCATCAATAATTACTGATCCTGACATAATTTCTAACGATAGTTTTTCAATCAAATTATTGATATCCGTTGAACAAATTGCTTAATCCATTTTGAATTTGCTTCATCATCAGTGTAATGTGTTTACCTTTCACCTAACCCATCATATAGTAAGTAAGATTATTATTTTTAGTTAAAGAGAGAGAGAGAGAGAAAGCATCTTCAAATAACGATAATAACTACCTACTACAAACATGTTTTATGTTTTTTTTTATTTTTTATTACCAAGAACAAAAGGAGTAATTCATTGGAAAAAGGGAGTGAGCAGAAAGGGAAAGGGACAAATTTGTAAAAATTGATTATATTATAGAAGTGAAATGAAATGAAAAAAGATCCAAAATAAAACTTTAAGAAGTAGCCACCCAAACAAGTTCCCAATTTAACAATCCTTTGTTGTTGTCTATTTCACCTTCCTTGCACCTACTTGGTCTTTGTATTTCTTCAATTTCCATTTCTGCCCCTACTAATTGATTTCCTTCCATTTCTTCTTCTTCTTGGAAGGAAATATTTCCTTCCTCTGCTTCAAGTTCTGCAATCTCTTCTTCTTCTAGTTCTTCTTCCATTTCTTCTAATTCTTTCTCTTCATTGTAACAACTGACGTCATTTTCAGTCCCCTCATTTTCCTCGGAGACAAAAGAGTCAAAATAAGAAGCATAATCTTTGACAAAGCTCAATCGAAGGCGGCCATGGCTTCTTTCAGCTTGAAAATAAGCAGGGGTTGAAGGGGTCTTGACAGCTTCTATTACTAACCTTCCATCTCCTCTGTGGGACCTAACTCGAACAGATTCCGATCCACTCATCGTTGTCAAAGGAGGCGGAAAGTTACGAGGATTCGCTTTCTTAGCTCCCAAAAGTTGACGAGGTTTTTGTTTTTGTTGCTCCTCTGTTCTCGGACAATTCTTTGCTTCTTCTTCTTCTTCCTCTTCTTCTTCTCCTTCTGAAGAAGAAGAAGAAGAAGACAACGATAAAATGCTATCATCAGCAATATCAGAACCACTTTCACTTCCAAGATTTTCAGTACATAATTCCAAGCTCTTCTCGCTAAGCTTAGATGAGTAACGCTTATTTAAAGGATGGACATAATAAGTATTTTTTTCTTTGTCCATTGATGAATCCTTTGTATTCAAACAAGTATCAGATAAAACCTGAAGAAAACTCCATTTCCCCATATCAGGAGTTGAAGATTTACTATGTTTTTCTTCCAAAGAAGAAGAAGATTTTACAGCCAATTCAAGAGATTGGGAGAAGAGAGCAGGTTTTGGTTGAGATAATCTAAGCCTTAATGTTCTTGACTCTACAAGTTGAGATTCAAGACAAGATTGTAAACCTTGATAAACTACAGTAGCCATTGTTGTATACGAGGATTGAAGAAAGATTTGAATAGGAGGAAATAAGAGTTTGACGTTAAAATTTGGAGAGGAAGAAGGGTTTTTTAAAGTAAGTTAAGGAGGAGAGACAAGGAAACAGAGAAGAAAGGATGAATGAAACATGAAAGAGAAGTGAGGGTAGGGATGCTAATTTGTAGTGTGGAAAAAGTGCGTGGGGGAGGCATTTAGTTGTGGGAAAGAGAAGGGGGCCGATTCCCACTTGTAATATTCAATTCTTAATCCGCCACACACTCAAAGCGGGGAATAAAGAAGCATTGTGATTGTTGTTTTGGTACGGCACTCTCGTTTCTTTACCTATATATGGAGCGTCTGATTTTATTTTTTTATTTTTTTTAACTAAAATAAGTCACTATAATATTTTTGTTTTTTACTTAATTTTTCAGATTTGATTGTCATCAAATACTTTTTTTTGAAAGAGAAATTGATGAAGTGCATAAACATAAAATACGAGATAAATACGTTTTTTTCTTCCAAAAGAAAAAAACATGAAATTAATCAAAACCATGTCAAATATTAATAAATGTAGTTAAAGAGATAGAGAGAGAGTAAGAAATGTTCCAAAAATTACCAGCTTTTTAATTTCCTATTCCGTTTTCTTTCCTTCCAAAAGAAAACCAACAAAAAGCCATGAAATTAAAGGATTCTCTCATGATTCTCTGAAAGCGATGGCATAATTCTTCTTCTTATAAATACAATTTACCTTTTATATATACTATTTATGTCTTGTGAGTCAAAACCTATGTTTATTTCTTTTTTTTTTAACAATAAAAGGGAATAAATTTTATTTTATTTAAAAAAATTAATACACACCCTTTATCCCATCAACGCTTACCATTCATGCCGACCGGCTATTTGCCTGATATCTATCAGTTTAAAAAAAAAAAAAAACTTGCAGGGAAAATACAGCAGTTAACCCCCATAATATTACAATAACAAAATTTAATTTTATAAATTAAAAATATATTTACCTCATTTTTAAATATTAGAAAGTTCCTACTTTTTTTAACCAAGGTTCGGTTACTATTTAATTATGGAAAAACGATAAATTATTTAATCAGGTATTCTACTTTGTTAATAATCTTGAAAGATGATTGGCATGCAAATTGTATATGCAAATAAGATAACTTTTTTTAGTAGAGAGATAAAATGATTTTTTATTTAATTTTAATTAATAATGATTAATTATTTATAAAAAATATACGTAATAAATACTGAACAATCTTTCGTACTATTACTAAATATAGAACCGGTAACTTGTAAGTAAGAACATGAACCACTTGGTTTTCCAACCAATTAGCAAAAACAAAGGATCAAAAAACTTTTCCATTTAATCATTTATTTAATAGCAAAAAGTTATACTTTTAATGCATACCAATAAAATATATTATTAAATAATAAACGCATCCATCTTATATAGATAAATTTAAATTTAAATTTTCCACCTCCTTGAAAATGAAAATTAGCCTTTACTCCTAGAAATTATGATAGTATATACTAGAAAGTGGAGGGTGAATATGTAAACTAAAAAATAATGGGAAAAATATATGAATCAAATTGATGAAATTTAATTGGATAATGGTAGATGGATAAATGATTATGTTTGAAGAAATAAATGAGCAGTGAGCTGGTAGAAAACCAGACAGGGCGCCATGAACTATGCCGACCCACTGTAGCTTGAAGTGTGTGTGATGGTTTGGTGCTAGTTAGTCCCCACTTGTTCTGACCCTTCCATGTTCAAACATTATCATGATTTTGTGTAACTCATTTCAAAATTCACACTCTTTTCAATCTTATTTAAAGTAAAAACATGTTCATTTTCACTTTCATGCTTATTCCATTCATTCAATTTAACTCTATCTTAATATCAAAATACGAAGAAATTAAAATTAAACTTCACAATAATCAAATTTCCGTCCATATTTAAGTCACGGATGTTGAAACACTTTACTAATGAAAAGAATGCAACATGCATGAGACTGTGTTCAGTAACATGTAGTTTATATTGTTCTATGGTGCTAAATGTTGACCACTAGTCCAATATTCACCACACCTTATACATTTCATAGGCTTAAAATAAAATATGAAAGCTTCAAATAAACATGACACACAGAGTGAAATTTTAAAAACATAATAAGAAGATAAAGAATCATATAACACCCAATTACATTTCGAAACTCTTGTACTACCAAAGTTTTACTCGTGTTTTATTAGCACACTAGTCAAATTCTTATACATTAGCACTCTGAATAAAAAAAAATACTTTTAAACCCTCGTACTACCCATCTCATATACACGAGCATTCTCCATCCAATAAATAACAGTGTGTGTGTCAGAAACGGACGGAAGGTATGTGAACTTAAAATTTACAAACCTTGAACATGAAAAACGATGTTGGTTTGCCAATTTTGAACATTTGAATATAACGTCTTGCAAAATGTTGTGTTTTGTCACAATATTTCACACGCCCATTGCTACTGTCCAACAACTGACAATCAGCCACAACTCTAATCGACTCACACCAACAATTGACAATCAGCATCAATCACAATTCCAATCTCTTTTGCCTCTTCTTCTACTTATCATTTTACTTTTGAGAATCCTTGAAAATGAGTGTTACAGATCGATTGCAAGTCCAGGCAGAAACGAAACGAAAAAGAAAAAATAAGAACACCAGTATTTACTTGGTTCACCTTACACAAAGTAAGGCTACATCCAAGGAGGAATCACCCTCAGTATTGAATCCTTTATTAAGAACACGAGAGGCCAGGTACAGATTACAACCAGAAGAGAAGAACTCTCAGATTAAGTGCTCCCTCAGAGTCTTTTAAGAACAAGACTCATATACATCAAACTCTCAACCTCACAAGCATAAACATCACAGTATGCACAAGAAATCAAGAGAAAACAACGATACACAGTATCTACAGGAAAGCACAAAGAAGAGAGAAAAACCGAAACTGTACAGACAACCAAGCAACCCTAGAAGAATAATAGTGACCCTTCAGTTTTGACTGTACCTTATATATTAGGCAGTTCACACGTGTAGAGGAGCTCCACGGGTGAAGCTTCCACCCTTCACAGTATGTAGCCAAAATGCAGGTGCACAAAACATAAAACGCAGATCAGTATTAGTGAGGGGTCTTGGGTCATCATTGGCTTCCTCTTGGTCATATTGGTTGTGACACAGAGTCACAGCCCAACAATGAGAATAGAAAGACCAAAGTCTTGCTTTCGTTTATAGTTTAAAAGAAGCGACGATTATGGAGGGCGATTGGAGTTTCACTTCGAAATGATGTGCGGTAGATGAAATAGTATTTATTGAAGATGAATTCAGGCATCATCATTTAATTTTTCAAAAGCTAGCCACCTTTTGTTCAGAACCAACATTTGTTTTTTGCTACTCTACTCCGGTTTCTATTTTCAATTTTTGATTTTTAGTTTCCTTCCAATTGTGATTGATTTTTTGGGTTAGTAATAACTTTAGTTATCCTTTTGAATTCCTTTTTGGCCTTTGATGATGAATTAAGGAAGAAGAATTCAAATTTTACAATTGCACAACACATTAGGAGAATTCACATTTAGCAAATAATTTAGTTTTATGCATTCGCTTTTTTGTGTTCCTGTTATTTGGATTTTCGATGGTTTGAATCATTCTATCTATTTACACTGCTATTTAGTATTTGTGCTTCAACTATTTTTAATTTTGATATAATTCTGCATATGCCTGAATCCTTAATGTTTGCTTGTTTGATGAAGTGCACTCCAATTGTTCAATAAAATGTCTGAAAGAGATCTATAATGGTTAAAAATTAAAAACAACATTGTTTTGCTTGTTTAGGTTCAGTAAAAAAAGACTTCATGCGTCCTTCGTCCCTTTGTGCTATACGCACCATACTATTATTTATTGGATAGAGTGTGCTCTGTGTATATAAAATGGATTTCATGGTGGCGACCTATAAAATTGTGGTTGTAAAGGGGGTTGGAAATGTTATTCGCCAAAAACAAACTTTAATTTGTTCTACAAACACTAATTGTACGGACAGAAGTTATGAAGACAACATGTTAAAAAGCTCTTTGAAAAAGAAAGAAGTGATCCTCCACTAATCCACTCTTTAATTTGTCGGCTAGGTGCTACCCTATATAAATAAAGATCATCAACACCCCTTAATTTCTTACTTAAAAAATTAAACAACAGTCAACAAGCACTTGCTTACGTATATTACCCTAAAAATCAAGTGGGATCAAAATGACCTACCCTATAATTAACTTTTTTAAACTAATAATAATATTAATAATGCTTGCGTTTCAAGTGATTAGGCTGTAATTTTTTTTTTTTAAAAAAAAAAAGAAAGTGGCTTTTAAGTGGGAAATTAATAAAGCTTTAAACTGACTGTGTGAGAGTTCCAAGTTTAGAAATAAATGGAGGATTCGTTGCACCATTTTGAATAAAAGTTAAGAGAAAATGCAACTGGCTATCAGTAGTAAGCATCTTAACATGTACCTCTCTATATATACTGTATTTTTTCTTTTTTTTTTTTTAAAAAAAGAAGAAGCTGGACACGTTCTTACCTTTCTATAATTAATTAGTGATTACACATGCATGAACTTGTTTAGGTAAAAATCTTTTTAATCTATTTATTTAATCAATTAACCATCCTTTAAACAGTTGGCCGACCGGAAATGGAATAGGCAAGTCGATTTAGATTTAATAAAATTCTAAATCGATAGTTTTTAATTAAATTATTCTATTTAGTATAATCTCTTTAGATTAATTCTTTTTTTAGCGTGCAAGAATTACTCGAGATTGTAAATAAAAAATAAATACAAGTTTGACATTTAGTTAAGTAATGAGAAAAAAAAAAATAATCAGTTGACTTAATGAATAAGTACCAAATTGACTCTATTTTTAAGTCCAAGGACTGATTCGGTAAACGAAATAATTTTGGTCTAATTCATGAATATATTTTTAATAATATAGTTTTTAATAATAAAATTTAGGTGGTCAGGGTATGGTCTTTTAATAAGAACTCATTAATAAATTTCATCACAAAATTTGTTTAAAAAGTCAACTCCTTATTAAGACTAGTATATAATAATATATATAGTCCATTAAGTTCAAAAGTTGACCTGTGATTAATAAAATAAGTTCACTTTCCAGCATTCTAATTTAATTAGTTTTTGGATTCTTCTAAAACAAGTTAATATTTAGATAAATAATTAAATACTAATTGGTATCAGTTTAAGTTAAGCACATAGATTTTAAAAAATTAGACTTAATTACAAATTCTTACAGGGCTTATGCTGTTAACTAGTTTAGTAAAATTATATAGTTTCATGTAATTATTATTAATTAATTTTTTTCCACTAACAAAGAATATGAAATATTAATTTCCTACTTTAATCTGATAAATTTATGTGAAAACAACTGGTGAACAACCAATAATGCAGTTAAATAAGGGAATTGTGCTTTTGTGCATATGCATGATTCCACTACATTCTAATTATCCTATCAAAACTATGAATTAAAAGGTGATTAATGCTAATTCTTTTTTAAAATTCTCGTATTATGTTATCTAATTTAATCAAATATCTCATGTTATCTAATTTAATCAAATATCTCGAATTTGAACTTTAAAATTGCATCAGATATTCTTGGTTTCAATACCTAACTAAAATTTAGATTAGTCGGTACTCGTAATTATTTAATAGGTTATGATTAATATCAATGTATTTCTAACAACTAATTTCTTATAAGAAAACGATTGATTTAGACTTCCCAACTTAAACTAATCAGTGGTGGAATAGATGGTTTTATCCCAAGCATATGCCAACAATTGCTATAGATCTATTTAGATTATTTTTTTTTTTTGGTCTACTCCTTTGATTAATGCATGCACTTAATATAGCATAATTTAATTAAATATCTAATCAAAGATTGATGTCATTAATTTTTGGTAATGTGTTACTTAAATCAAGTTTCAATTCGTCTAATTAATGAATCTTCAATAAACATAAATATATTGTAAGTCAAAAATTCTTAATTAATTAAGGTTGTGTTGTGGGGTTCTAATTAAGAAAAAAATACATAAAAACAAGAATCCTCGTAAAGGTTGTTGACAACTAAAAAGAGATGATCAAGATTTCCATGGTTATGGGTAAATTTTGTTCCACCGGATTTTTTGGCTTTAATTTGTTGTTTTTTCATACTCAACGCTATTCGTACTATTATTTTAATCATAAAAATTAGGTTAAATATATAATAATTTATGATTATATTTCTATATTTTTATTTTATTGACTATATTTCTTTTGTATTTTTGAAATTAATTGTTTAGTTTTCATTTAAAAAAAATTATAATATTTTGTAATTTCTCACCAGAAACAACGTAGAAGTTAATAATTGATGTTTCATCTGAATTGTGTCTTTGCTCTTATTATAAATATGACATTAATTTTGAGTGAGATAATATTAATATGCCGGCAAAATTAAAAAATCAATCAGTAGATCAAATGATATTTTAGTATTTTTAATAAATATACCTTGTTTCAAAACTAATGTCATATTTACAATCAAGACAAATAAACAATTCACATGAAATATGACGTATTAATTTTCATTACATTTTCAAATAAAAAATGATAAAATAGTATAATTTTTTAAAATAAAAAAAAATAATTAATTTGAAAAATATATGAAAAATAGTCAATTAAGTATAAAATATAGAGATATAATTATAATTTTTTAAAATAAATTTTAATTATTTGATTGTCATATAAAAATTTAGATTTTTTTTTCCCCAAGTTGCAAAATATATCAAGAACACGAAACTATATCCTAAAATTTGGAAACATAAACAGTAATAAAATTATGTCACAAGTAGTTTTTTTTTTTAATTTACAAGTTGAGGATAGGATTTCTAAGAATAAAAATAAATTGAGGATAGGATTAAATGAAAATAATAATCCAAAACATTGGGATGTATGAGATATAAATTTGAGAAGCGTCCCTGTCATGCATATATAAATTAATTAGTAGAATCATAAGTCATGTGCATGTATTCTACAAATTCCAACATTCCTTATATCACATTTTCCAGCCTAAAATAATTCATCTCTAAAATTTCAACAAAATAATAAGTTAAAAACACATCACCCCTTTTCAACATCATGACCTGCACTCCATATCTCCTCTCAGTGGAAAAGTTCTTCAAAAGTCCAATTCCAGCTCACCATCAGATCCTAAAATCTCCATTTTAATTATTTTCTATTATTTTTATTTCCAATATATATATAGTTGGCAAAATTATGTAGAGCCTAGAAATTTCTATAATTGGATATAATTTTTACAAAATAAAAAATATCTGTGTTTTTTTTTTATTTTTAATAAATCAGTCTGTCTTATCACTTGAACCACTCTCGTCGTCGTAAGTAAAAAACATAATAAATGAGAAGTAGAAAACAATTAGCTTTGGCCCTAATTAATAAAGAAACTTGGTAACCTTTGGAAGCTCTAAACGAGCTTGCTTTTAGAAACCTTTTTAGTACAGAGAAATTTTTGTTTAATTAAGTGATTAATTAACAATTAACTATGAGTGATTAAGCCAGCATTATAAGAGAAAAAGAGAGAAAGAATCATTTTAATTTGTACAAGAAATAGTATTTAATCTGTCTATCCGTGCAGTGCTTTCTTCGATTTTAGTTTCTATAAGCCTAATTAACCCCACATAATTATTTACTTAATTAAATATGAAATAGTAGTACTAATTAATTTACAGAAAGAAATACAATATTTTGCATCAGAATCCATCAACTTTTGTTTGATTATGTATTAAGTTAATGGAGGAATCTTTTAACTAAGAATGCGTCATGTACCTTTATTTGATTTTGGCCTTAAGTGAACCCTAAAGTTAGCCCTTTGGTTTTTTTCCCCCCTTAATTATAAATTAATTACTAATTAGACTTTTGTTAGAATCCAGTTCATGGCTTACACAAGCATTTAAACAAAGCTACTCTGCCTACCTTTTTGACCATATTTAGTGCGTCCTTTTTCCTTTCTTTACAATTCCATACTTTAATCTTAATTAATTAATCTCTCAACTTAATTAATTGTCATTATTCATAATGTAGTATACAGTTTCCATATGGAAACAACACATAAAAAGAAGCCAACGTAATCCATGCAAACTTGTCATGGAACTAATGGTTATATACGTCATATTGTATGGCTAATTGCAAGATTAATCATGATTATTCATTTTTTTGGTTTGAAATTTTTTTTAATTATACTAAAAAGGGTAATTAAAAATAATAATAAAAAATTTGCATTGAGCCATGAAAAAAAAAAAGGTTAAGGAGGCTATAAAACACGGAGCTGGTAAAGGTAGTTTATAAATAGACAGTGACTAGACATGTGAGTGTCTAATTAAGTTGGATTATGAATTTTTTTTTTAACTGGCATGCATGATTAGAACGGCTGATGTCAGTACTAAATCATAATTAATCATAATTAAATTAAAATAAATATAATCATTACAATTAATTAATTATCTATCTAGAAATGGATATATGATGTTGAAATATTTATGAAATCAGCTTGCAATAGTGCATTCTAATTTGTTAAAGTTGATACGTAATTTTTGGAAAAAAAAAAAAAGTGATGACATTTGATATCACTATGTAATTTATTGATGAATATATAAAGTTGGTAAAGGGGAAATAGACAAAGGGAATATTACATATTTATGGATATAATTAGTTTAGAAAATTTAATTGCTTATTAATTTTGAGTAAACTTGCTGATTAAGTCTCCCAAAAGCACAAATTCTATATATATATATATAGAATTTTTTGTATTGACGAAGGTAAGCATTAATGGTACAAAAGCATATGACCTAACTATAGTAATTTTGTAATTCATATAGGTTCATTAGTAAAATTCTGCTAACAGTCAGTAACTAAAACATTGAATAATATGCATTAAATTCTTAAATTTTTATGTTTAGAATATGAATCATTAATCGAAGTTACTATAGTCATTATTAGTGCAATTTACTATTATTAATTTTGAATTATTTTATACATAAAATTAATTTAAGCCAATTTGTTAGAGTTATTATAGGAAAATTGTACAATTTAGCATTTTTTATTTAACAAAATATCACATTAAGTTCTATATTTAACAAAATAGCACTTTAAATATACTTTTATCATCATCGTACCCTTTACTTTAATATTTTTGATCAAATTACTTCAATTATGATTGTTATTTTTTTTTTTAAAAAAAAAAAACAGTACCATGGACGAGGATGACTTACAGCTCTTCAAACTTCAGACCTTTCAACTTCTGGTAGTTCTTTGTTGGCCTCCACTATCGACCTCCGTTGGACTCCATCATTGACCTCCAATGGCAAGTAGCGGCAGTGAGCGGCAAGCATCAGTTCCAAGTTTTATTTGTGATCTGTGTTGGTTTAGATATGTGATTTGAGTTGTTTTCATTTGCTAGTCAATTTGCGTGCTGCTTTATCTCCGCTAGTCGAAGCCGTACGTTGATCGAATTTTGGAATTGATTTCCTGATTTCCAAGTTACTCTGCATTCATTCGTTCATTTTTTTTTTTGTTGTTTTTTGGCTTTTAGCTGGTAGCAAATTGGAGTTGCTCTACCTCTGCCATACGATGGTAAGAACCGAATTCTTCCGGCTATCGTAGTTGAGACCGGAGTCCTCCTCTTTTTAGTGATTGCGGCCGCTCAACTATCTGTAGGTGAAAGAGAAAAAAAAGGTTGTTAGAAACAATTGGAAGTTGAGTTATATTGAAAATATTAGCAAATACTAATTTTTAATTTTCGGGTGAAGTTGGATGGAAACTACCTAGTTGTGGCGGCAACTATTTTTCCGGCCACTTGTTAAAGTTTGGATGAATTATAAATTATATTGATAGATATTGATTTTATATTCACTTTTTAATTTTTGATTGATTAATTAAAATAAATTAATATTTTTTAATAAAGAGGTAGTTTGGGAATTTTTAAAAATTATGTAGCCTTATTAGTTATAAAATTATATTTTAAATATTAAATTTAATATGCTATTTTATCAAATAAAAAATTAAAATGTGTTATTCTTATAAATGCCATGTATCAACTCCAATTATCTCTTCAGTATTTATGATACATGCTAACAAATGAATGGTAGGAGTGATTTGTATATAATTTATGATACATGTTGAAATTAGGAAATTATTTCTCCAGTTTAGGCAAAATTAGGGCATCTAATTTCCATATAGTAAAATACGTACAAGGAGTGAAGGAACTAGATATACATATTTTCTATCTCATGACAAATCATACTTTCTTGACCTGCTTTTCCAACCAACTAGAGGTGGTATTCAAGTAGGTCAAAACTTGCAAATCATAGGGGTCTAATAAAGATAGATTGTGAATTGACTTGTCTACAAACTGAATCAGGGATTGATTTATGTTCTTATTAAGCACCTGATGGTGGAGATTACTATTACTGACGGCATAAATCAAAGGAAAAGTTGTTGTTGGCGGTGCAAAATTCGTTAGGTTGCAGAATGCTGACTAAACTTCCGTTTCCGTTTCTAATTTCTTCAACCAGAAAACGACATCGCTGAGCCCACTTCTTTTATGTCTCAATTTAGTGGGGAAAAAACATTTGTCCATTTCATTCAATATTTGTTGGTATCATTTTTCTTTTTCCAATTATTTTGTATAATTAATTGCTGCTAGAGTTGTTAATTGACCATCTTTATCATATAACGTGTTTCGTTTATTTTTTTCCAAACATATTAATTAAATGCCATATAAGCCAATTTTTAAGTTTTTTTTTGGCCATTTTTGCCCTTCTTGAAGAAGAAAAATAAAGTGCTGAAGTGGACTTCTTGTTCAAAGATGAAAATACATGTGGTTCAAGTAGTGTCATTGCAGCATAAATCAGTCTATATTGAACATAAACCTTCTTTGGTCAAATGGTGTGAAATCTCTCACTTTCCATAACTTTTATAAAATATAGCATTTGTATTTAGATTTATATATGAGCTAAGGATCACATAATATGAATACTTGTCCTGGTCCGTACGCACGATACGGGGAGCCCGTTTTTCAGAGACATGTTAAAATCGGTAATAAAATATAGTTTGAAAAAATTGAATTCAGATAATTTACTTTTCACAAATGCAAACGAAAATATCAATTAGACCATACTCGTCTGATACAAAGTTATATTTTAAATAAGAGAGAAAATATTCTTTAAATAAGACATAAATAGTTGAAATTTTTTTGAATGAAAATACTTCATTAAAATGAGATTAAGTTGTGAAGGAATATCCTCCCAAACATGAAGTTGGGAATAATTGCAAGAGTGACTAGCCAAAATATGTTGTCTAGAATTTATGGAATGACAATATTGGAAGCCTAATGTTCAAAATTAAACTTGAAGGGACACCATAATCTAACACAAATTTAAGTAGCAATAATCATTTTCAAGGGATTAATTAATTTCATAAATTTTGTCTTGAAAAATTATTAGCTGAGAAAGATCGGAAGTTGAGCTTTGGTATGAAATATGGAGCAACAAATTTATGTTACTTATCTTCTAAGTTCTAATTAGCTTTTTACTTACAATTGAGTAATGGCTAATTTCATGGATTAATTACTCTCCTTTACGTTAAGCCTAGAAATGATATTTCCCTATCGTAAAGTTATATTAACTATTTAAACCTCAATTTTTCAAAATCATTGATAAACCCTACAAACTTGAAATATTAATAAAAAATTAGTACTCTGTATTAAGTTCTATATATTGGAGTTTATCAAATTAAATCCAAATTTAACTTAATTAAATTTTTCATAGTCGGATCCGCTAATTTACAAGCATAGAATCTATTAGCAAATGTTTGTTGCCAGAAATAGCATAATCCTCGCACACTCAGATAGCTGTGAATGGACAATATGCGTAGCCCAACCCAAATGTTATGTTTATCAAACACTGGTCAGCCCGTAGCAAGTTAGCGACATAACTTGAAGCCCAAACCCAAACACTTGAAAACCAGAACCAGACATGAGAAACAAAAGAATCCAGAAATAACGTAAAAGTCGAATTCAGAATATCCGAATCCGATCCGACCAGACCGCCTGTCTATGCGGGTGCTCGGACTATAGTGTTTGGATTCTCACTATCATCCTTCGCAGAAGATTCCGAACACCATGAAATAATAAATAATTCTACAAAATTTTTATTAAATCAACTATTTATTTAAAATTTTAATATGGATTTTCCTTTACTTTTGTTGGTAGGTATGACGGGCGGGTGATAGATGTTCTTCATATTATGTAAGATTTTTTTTTTTTTTTCAATTGACATATTGGGATTTTTATTTCAAACATTTGAAATTAATGCTTGATTTATTTTCAATCTACTCTTATTTAGAAATTAATGCTGATACATAGTCTCTAATACGTATAGTATATATTAAATTTTGTACCTTTCATTTTCAATTCGACATAACATAACTATATATATATATATCTATATATATATATATATATATATATATATATATATATATATATATATATATATAT
>CANUEY010088876.1:0-22500 GCA_948099555.1 Croton setiger
AACAAAACAATCTAATGGCTCACTCGGTTCTAACTATTGCCTGGAATTAAGCATTTGGAAAAGAACTTGGTTTTAGTTCTATCTAAATTGATTTTGCATGGCAGACTATTGTTCATCATGAAATGCGACTGTGTTGGTTGACGGAATTTATTACGTCATTTTGGGTAATTTTGTGGAGTGATATGATCATTTCACGGTCGAGTTACGGGCAATTGGGCAGGCTTGTATTGGATTGGATATTGGCAATCCGTGATGAAGTTAGTACATTCACAGATAATTAAATATTTGTGCAATTATTGAAGGCTACAATTTCATATTAAGTGATCTAAACATACTTAATCGTACTTTTTTTCAAATATAAAGAAATAATTGTGGTTTCTAAAAACAAAATACAACTTTTTCATGTATGTCTCATCATTTTTAGTTGAGTTATTGAATTATTTAGTTTCATGACCAAAAAGATACAAGTCATCATAATCATCTTCCGGAGCGGCTTGGCAAGAGCAAATCTTACACCAACAGCTTTTCTAGGTCTTTTAGAAGATGTCATTCAATTGAAGCATTCCATTGTTGTTAGCATTAGCGAAAGCATCACTAGGGTTTGTTAAACCGCAGCATACCCATTTATATCATCCTTTTAAAGAAGATCAAAGGAAAAAATATATATGTTTTTTTGAATCTGATTCAGTATGGAGATTAAAAAAGATAGCCATTGATGATATAGTGCGATGAGTAGAAGAGAAGCAATAGTAACAAAGTCGACTAGAGGTGAAGAAAAGAGAAGGAAATATAATATTGAGTTCGCTATTTCAAAATTCAATTACTAGTTGAAATATTCATTAATTGAATTCAAAATCACTAATCTATTTTTTAGGAATAAGCTATCAAACAATCTAATTTTATATTTTTACCATATATTTTTTACCGATACGAATTCAACCATTATATAGTTCATTCTTGATTCTGAAATTGTGTAACTGTTACAACCTCGGAACTATGAGTATTAACAGAGCTAGAAGAGTTTTCAGTCAAAAGAAGAGAACCACGAGACTTGAATCCGAAGAAAGGAGGAGAAAAAAATAATAGATTAGTTGAATATTTTGAATATTTTTAAGTAAAAAATCAAAATTTTAAAATAAAATTATTAGTTTACTCTAATATCTCAAATTTGAACATATTATTGTTTAAAATTCTTTTAATAACCATAGCTCTTGCATTTATTGTGCTTATCTTTGTTAGGTAAAACAAAATTCATAAAGATTTAATGACATTCGAATAATTATTTATTTAGATTTGAATATTTATTTATTTTACTAATACTTTTTATTATGCATAACATAACTCATGAAGTTAACATTTAATAAAAGATTTTAATAAAGAGATTATTATTAAATATGCATATAAAGTAGGGTTTAATTAACATCCTAATACAATATTTACTTTTCGATATCTTATTTCATGAAATAATGCTAAATTTAGTCGTTAAGTATATTTTTGAGTCAAAAAGTTACATTTGAATGAGGTTCACTAATTAATCCTGTGTAGGACTGTAAACGAACTGAACCGAACCGGGTAGAGTATTGTGCTCTTCGATCTCGGCTCGTGTTAGATTGCACGAGCTCTAAGTGAAAGCTCGGTTCGAGCTCGTTTGGAAATTTGAAAGCTCGAGCTCGGCTCACGAGCCTTTCCGCTCGTTAACTTGGCTCGTTTTGAGGCTCGCGAATTTGGCTCGTTTTAGGCTCGTAACTTGGTTGTTTTATGTTGTTATTCAAGCTCGAGCTCAAGTTTGAGTTTGCAAATAAGCTCGAATTCGAGCTCGTTTCCTACTATTATTCAAGCTCGAGCTCGTTAAGAGTTAGTCAAAAATCAAGAAAATTCATTTTTAATGTCGTTTCAGTGAGGAAATAAAAATAGCAGTTTCACTAAAAGAGAAACGACATAGCAAAAAATAAGTGGAGAGATGAGTAGCTTGACTGAATTATATTTTTTTGGTTTAATATCAAAATGACGTCGTTTTAATAGACTCGCGAACTTATTTAACGAGCAGCAAAGATCTCTAAGCTCCCAAAAAGACAACCCATCCGAACAAATCCCCTAGATGTAACCTACAACACATTCAAAGGAAAAACTAGTAATTGCATAAAAATATCAATCTAAAAATACAATTGATACTAACATGTTTGATTTCTTTTTTTTTTTTAATTTTTTCTAAATATTCAATCATGTCTATAATTACAAATAGAATTAAGTACTCGAGTTCCATATTTATAAGGAAATTTCTCATTTACAATTTTTTTAAAATGTCTCAAATTCATCTTATTTATAATTAATTTTTTATTAAATTAACCATTATACTCCTACTTTAAAATACTCATAAGTCATATTTATGTTAACTTCCTTGTATTATGAAACACAGGGAGTAATATTTTTTTTAAAAATTAGTACCTAAAATGCTAGTATTCTCAAAATGCATGAAATAAATATTAATATTATTAAAAAACAAGAAACTAATTAATTATTATGGTTCAAATGCACAGCGGACAGTAATTTTCTTCTTGGCATCGTCTTTGGTGAGACCAAATTTGTTTTGTCGTCAATAATCAAGCAAAGCTCTGAGCTTTCACTTTGCAGGTCGATTAAAGAGTTAGGGAGAGAAGATTTTGTATGGGTTTATACGATGAACTCCTTTTCTGTGGGATTTTTTTTAGGGTTACAATTAGGTAAACGAATTCTTTGCTTTCTAGCAATTGGGGTTTTGGGTTTTCGATTTGGCAGGTGCTGAATTGATGGGTAAAGAGCAAGAGAATAGAGTTTTTCGACGGCAAAAATACTAAAAGGTAAGTGTGGTCGTCCAGTTTTTGATGGATTTGGATTTTTATAAAAAATCGCTGACAAAACATTTTTAGTTTTGTGCATTGCCGAAACTAGTCGGTCTTAAAAATAATTTTCGAATCGCCACCCGATTTCAAGACATCAAATTTTAATTTTTCAAAAATGATTCCGTTTCTTATTTTTGAAAGAACTGATCGAAATTCAGAGATTTTTGATAAAGGGTAAGATACAACTTAAACCGCTGCCCGATAAAACCGGTCTCTTAATTTGTTTTTCTTTCCAAAATTTAAGTTTTAAGTTTTAATAGAAAGCCGTTGCATGATTAAGACTAACGATGTTCCTAATTGTCGATTTACGGTCATTTACCAAAAAAAACAAAGACTACTTAAGCAACATAGGTATAATTACCATTCAAACAGTAATAAACATTCCTATCAAATGTTCAATAATAGACACAGAAACAAACATTCAGCAGAGGCAACCTTGACATAACCAACCATATAAACAGTTTAGGACTGTAAATATTCCAGCAATTCAATCTGCATCATGTATGTCTACTGACTATAACAACACTATACCAAGATGAGCTGACTCACACCAAACAAGATTCAGACTCTAAGACATTCACATGCCAACAATCAACAATTCCTACACATTTGAACTAACATCAGTTTTAAAACATCAACATCATATTTGCTTTAAAGTTCAGATTACAATCTCGACAAGCTAGAAACAATTTCTCAAACCGGAAACAACTGATTATTGATGGAATAAATCTACAATAAAGAGCTAAACATTCACATATACCTAATTTCATGTATCCTACCCTTCTTCTTTTTCTTCTTCCCCACCTTCTCCTTCTCAACCACCTCTTTCTCTGTCTTTTCTTCTTTCTCATCCACTCTAACCCCTTCAATCTTCATCTTGAAATCAGGAAGTGCTTCATAAACAGGCAAAGCTAAGCTCTCAAGTAATTTCAAATGTAAAGACCTAATACCACCCCATTTTCTGGGCACAATATCAGCCATTCCATTGATAGCAGCCATAATATTATTAACTATATCTTCTCTACTCATTGAAATCTTAGCTACTTTAAGAACACTACAAGTTCCACTACTCAAGAACAACAAACCTGAACCACATACCTTTTCAATCTGCTCTTTCCAGTTATTATGCTTCAAATCCACAGCCACAGGAATCTTCTTCTTCTTGAAAAACTGCTTCCCCAACATCTTGGGCAATAGAGGAATAACCCTTCTATCAGCGAAAAACATATCATAGGAGTCACACAATTTCCTTTTCGCTTCAAAAGGACGGTAATCAGTTCTTAGCTTAGAAAGCTTGACGATTTTGGATATGGGTATGTTATCATTCTGAATTTTCTTCTTGGCATCGTCTTTGGTGAGCCCAGATTTGGATCTGTCGTCAATAATCAAGCAGAGCTCCGAGCTTTCACTTTGCAGGTCGATTAAAGAGTTAGGGAGAGAGATTTTATATGGTTTTATACGATGAACTCCGAACTCCTTTCTGTGGGATTTTTTTCAGGGTTAAAATTAAGTAAAGGAATTCTTCGTTTTCTAGCAATTGGGGTTTTTGGGTTTTCGATTTGGCAGCTCGCCATTTCAGAAGAGCGTTGATAGCTCTTTCTACTGTTTTTGAGCTAAAACCAGATGGTACTGAAGTCGTGTTCATTGATGAGTAAAGAGTTTTCGACAGCAAAAATACCAAAAGGTAAGAAAGGAAAGGAAGGAGGAGAAAGAAAAGCTAGAGTTTATGGGAGGTTCTGCCACCTTTGTTCTTGGATTTTATATGATCCGATTTTATATCACCCGAGAAACAGTGTCGTCAATGAACTAAAACACTAGCCAACAGAAGAAAATTTTTGAAATAAAATTATTTGTTTACTCTAATATCTCAAATTTGAACATATTATTTATTCCTAAAACAAAATTCAAATCAAATACAAATGCCACCAGCTACGCCTCCGTCCATTACTGGAGCAACCCACACACCCACACACCCTAATCAAAATTTCAAAAATTTTCAATTGTATTTTTACATTTGGTACACCCACTTGAGTCGCTTGTCGCCGAAAATGGAAGTCAATTTAGAGTTTGAAACAATTTCCAAAAAATTATGCAGTATGATGTTTATGGTAGAGCTCAATTTGGTACTTTAATGATAAACAAATACTACTTAAAATATGTTAACCTCCTTGCATTATGGAACAGAGGGAGTACCTAAAATGCTAGTATTCTCAAAATGCATGAATTAAATATTATTATTATTAAAAATCAAGGAACTAATAATTTTTTCTCCATGAAATGAGTAAGAACACATTACAATCTTTTCACGTAAAAGGCCAAAGCCTGAAATCAAAATTCTGTTGTTTCCACTCTGCAAGCATATGAAAACAGAATGTCTACCAGAAATTAACTATCCAAATTAATACTGATGCAGCTTCGAGCAAGCTCATCTTGTATTCTTTATAAAACCAAGCTTCTCTCCTTGGATAGAACTGTATAAAAAGATGCATAAAAAACAAGATTTGTATGTCACATTTGGGTTTTACCCAGGTAGATTTATCCATGGATGTGCCATTTTTGTTCTTTAAATAACGGATTTCAAGGCGTTTAGAAGGGGTAAGTAATTGGCTCTGGTTGCAGGGCCTTTTGCACAAGCTCTGTCTGCTCCTTGACATGCATCTGGTAAAAACCAGTGGCTGTCGCAGCAGATGGTGCACGTCCAACGTACTTGATGTCCTCCATTGTTCCTCTTCCCAATGCATTCATGGCTGTGTAAAGGCGGGGCGCAACGTAACTATATCCACCCATGTTCATTGGCTCTTCCTGACACCAAACAATCTCCGCATCTGAAAGAAACAAGGCATTTTCTTCATGTTTTGCTTCTCTTGATAGTATTATTAATTTTGTAATGCAAAAATATGCATGCCAAGACAAACGAGAAGTTTAAGAACATACTCGGATATCGCTTAAGCTCACGCTGGATGAGATCATATGGGAATGGGCAGAGCTGCTCAACCCTACAGATGGCAACATCTTTTGCACTTTTCTTCTTGCGCTCTTCATCAAGCTCATAATAAACCTACGTGCAAGACAAATGTTAAAACAGTAACATCTCATCTTCAGAAGGAAACAAAAGATTAGGGCAAAACACACCTTTCCTGAGCAAAGAACCAGACGTCTAATACCCTCTTCAAGATCAGAGTGGTCATTTTGATCCTTTATGAGCCGCTTAAATCTGGTTCCCTGTTTATCAAAGCCAGGATGCCCTTGGACATCATCAAACTCGGACAGATTCGATTTGCAATCCTTATGACGAAGTAGGTTTTTGGGAGCCATCACAACAAGGGGCTTGCGGAAATCCCTATGTAGCTGAGACATGAAAGAAGTAGAGAACATAAGAGAAGGAAGTTGGTACTCTAAAAGCAGGAAGGTGCTCGGAATCTAGTTCACTATAATCACCTGGCGCCGCAAGACATGGAAGTAATTAGCAGGGGTTGTGACATTTACAACCTGCCAGTTACATTCCTGAATTTGCTTCCGAAGAGTTGGCTCCATTTCAGGAATAACGTAAGGGTTATCATCACTCATCTGGATTGACAAACAATCATTAGTCACAACCATGGAATTACAAAAAACATATATATTTGGCTTATTGAAAGCTGAATGTAAATTCTATTTTAAGGAATACCTGAAGGAATCGTTCCAACCGAGCACTTGAATGTTCAGGACCCTGACCATCATATCCATGAGGAAGAAGCACAACTAGCCCGGTTTGACGCAACCATTTTGATTCTCCACTGCTTAAGAACTGATCAAATATCACTTGGGCCCCATTGGAAAAGTCACCAAATTGAGCTTCCCAAATTACCAATGAATTGGGACTTTCCATTGAATAACCCAATTCAAAACCAAGAACAGCAAACTCTGAAAGAGAACTGCAGAAACAATTGATTGGCTCTATTAGAGACAAAAACACTAATACAAAACAAATTACATTTACTGGTAACAAAAATACAAGCGCAACACAAACTCAACATAAGAAAAATGTATTTAAACCATTATATGGTACACTATACTAATGTCCTAAAGCCTGTAGAAGCATGATAAATAGATTATACAAGTAGTTGCTCAACTTATATTCATTTATTTTCTTTATAGTATAAATGTTATCCAAAGAAAGCATAGGAAATATAATTAATACCTGTTGCTGACTGTAAACATCTCCTCATTTTGGTTCATGATAACATGGTCCAGAGGGCAATACTTCTCCCCGCTTTCTTGATCATGAATCACTGAATGCCGGTGACTAAATGTACCTCTTTCAACATCCTGGCCACTCAATCTAACATGATTACCTTCTACAAGTAAAGTGGCAAAAGCAAGAGCTTCTCCAACTGCCCAATCAATTCCCTCCCCAGTTTCAATCATTTGTGCACGTTGTTCATAAACCTTCTTCACAGCTCTGTGAGGCTTAAAATTCTCTGGAAGAGTTGTGATTGCTTTGCCAACGTTCTTCAAGATCTCAGGTTTCACCCTGCATAATAGTGTCAGTACAAATGATCAAGAAGGCAGCTCTGACATTAATAGCTAGAACCTAGGACATACCCAGTATTGCGGATACGTGACAGCTGTTCAGGTGACTTAAACCCAGCCCAATGAGATGAAAGCCAATCTCTTCTTTGAGGAACATAATCTTTGCTGCCCAAGAATTCTTCATTGAGGATTTTATTGACCTTCTCCTGTATCTTCTTAATATCATCTTCACCCACCTGCCCCGATTCTAAGAGTGTGTTCCGGTAAATCTCCAGAGCTGAGGGATGGTTTCGGATGATCTGTTCAACCGATCAAAGAAGAAGTGTGAGAAGCTCACTTAATTCATTTGAAGATAGCAGTTGACAGATGAATTAAAAGAAAATTAAGATATCTAGGATACAGATCCATGATCAAGAAAACACTAGATCACATAATGAAACATGCAAGACTTTTGTTCAAGCCTAAGAAAGGAAGAAAGCAAGATGGGTCCCAGTGAAATAATAACTGAAGGGCTTACCTGATACATTTTGGGCTGCGTGAAAGATGGCTCATCAATCTCATTATGCCCAAACCGACGGTAGCAAACTAAATCAACCACAACATCTGAATGGAATGTCTGGCGCCATTCAGCTGCCAACTCACACGCATGAACAACTGCCTCCACATCATCTCCATTTACGTGGAAAATAGGGGCATTCAATGCCTTAGCAACATCAGTGCAATACTGTGAAGATCTACCAGCCATTGGATCAGTAGTGAAAGCAACTTGGTTATTCACCACAATGTGTATAGTTCCACCAGTAGTATAGTTTGGCAAAGCACTAAGATGTAGTGTTTCATACACCACACCTTGTCCAGCAAAGCTACCATCACCATGAATCAAAACCCCCATATTTTTCGTCCTGTCTTCATCTTGGGAATAATATTGTTTCGCTCTAGTCTTTCCAACAACAACTGGGTCCACAGCCTCCAAGTGACTCGGATTTGCAACTAAAGACAAATGGATTCTCTTTCCACCTCTAGTTGGACGATCATAAGATGTGCCTAAGTGATACTTGACATCACCAGTTCCCGTGTACAGACCAACTTCATCCACAGGTTTTGTGCCACCACTAAATTCACTAAAAATTTGCCGGAGAGGTTTCCGAACAACATTACCAAGAACATTTAATCTTCCTCTGTGAGGCATTCCAATAACTATGCTCTCGACTCCAAGATCTGCAGCCCTATCAAACATCTCCTTCATGCCAGGAATTAGAGTTTCCCCACCTTCAAGTCCAAACCTCTTAGCTGTAGTCCACTTGGTAGCCAAAAAGTTCTCAAATTGTGTACTCCATATCAGTCGATCAAGAATAACTTCACGACGCTGACGATTGTACTGCATAGGAGTTGGGGTTTCAATCTTATCTCTCAGCCAGTTACATTTTTCCCGCTCTGCAATGTGCATATACTCAAAGCCTATGCTTCCACAATAGGCCTGCTCAAGCCGAGTCAATATGGACCTAAGAGTTTGGACTGGACGGTTCTCAGACAAAAAACCAGACATTCTCCATACTCCTAAAAAGAATTCTCGATCAAGGTCAGCTTCTGTGAAGCCATAAAGAGCAGGGTCTAAATCCTCTGGAATTTCTCTTTCTTCCAGTCCCAATGGGTCCAACTTAGCTTTCATGTGGCCATTCACCTGGTATGCCCTCACAAGCAACAGTAAACGCATACTCTCCTGAATCGTCTGGCCTGAAATTCCAGGGGATGTTGCTGCCTGCCCAACAAAGTTTCTAAAAAAATTGTCCCATGACTCATCCACGCTATTTGGATCAACTTCCCAAGCTCTTTGCAGCTCCTCCAAGTAAACACTGCTGGTTCCATCTAAGAAGTTATCAGTTAACCTGGAAAGAGGCACAGGCCGTGGGACAGGTGCAGTTTGTGCCTTAGACTTAAACACAGTTGCATGAAAATATCGACCCTGAGATGGAATGGCCCGTGTCCTAGTGGTGTATGAACCACTCTGACATATACTCCTCCTAATGGCAAGCCTTGCCACACTAGTGCCTGCTCTAAACCATGCCATCGTACCAGTATGCAGTATTCAATACACCAATGCACTGAAGG
This sequence comes from Croton setiger, assembly GCA_948099555.1. Classification (NCBI taxonomy): domain Eukaryota; kingdom Viridiplantae; phylum Streptophyta; class Magnoliopsida; order Malpighiales; family Euphorbiaceae; genus Croton; species Croton setiger. The sequence goes on from CANUEY010088876.1 coordinate 9,501, forward strand.
TTGTAAATCCCACTAAACCACAAGCTTTATAATCTGACAAAAAAAAAAACTTTCTCATTGACGAATCAAACAGCCCAAACTATAACAAAAATTTATAAAATTCAGAATCCATAATCATCAAAATCATTGTATAAATTAAACAATTATGTTCCAAATGTACTGCCACTTCCAAGTATCTGTAGGAATTCTGTTCTTCAGTCCCAAAAACATTGTATAAATTAAATAATTGCTCACCTTCTAATTTATAAAAAAAAAAAAATATATATATATATATAGCTTCAAAATTAAGTCATGGGTAGGTCAAATTATTTTTATCAAATTTCAGCACAATTCACCTTTTTCCAACTATGAAAATCAATCATCCAAGTATTATTGAAGATTCATCTTATCAAGATCCTCTTTGCTTGTAACTTAAAAAAATAATCTTACCCGAAAATTTGAAGGGGAAAAGAAGACAAACCCATAAAACAATACCCATCATTTTAAAATTTGAAATACAAAAGATTGAATAAATGTTTGCTGATGCATTATCTCCTTCGAAAATAACACAGTCGTACAGGAAAACCCATTTCTCAATTACCTCACTTTCAATTGTAAGAAACAAAAATACCCAAAGGATTAATCATATTAACCATAATGAACAGAATTAAATACACACATAAAGAAAAATTGAACAAACTAACATTAATAAATAGAAGATTCTAACAGGAACTAGAAAATTTGCATACCTATAAACTAAGATTTCGAGCTTGGTGTTGATGAAGAGAAGAATAGCTTGCTTAAAGGAAAGCATAAAATAGAGACTAATTAGAGACTTGAAGCTTGAATGAGCCTTTCATGGTGGCACTTCCAGTACGCGAAAAGTAAGCCCTAGTTTGGATCAAGGAAATTGATAAAAGAGAAAAGAAAATGAATTTTGCGATTTTTCCTTTCTTAGAAAAATCTATATTATGAATAAGGAAACGTTTTTTCTCACAGCCTCCTATTAAAACTTTCAATTTATTTAATTACCAATTACTTTTTAATTACTTATTACTTTATAAATAATTTAATTTTTTCTAAAATATCCCTAATGAAACTTTCAATTTATTAAATTATCTTTTAAATTTTGAATAAATCAGTTGAATTTTAATTATAATTTTTTAACATCTTTGTAATCTAACAATAGCAATATTTAGTAATAGAATAATTAAATTATTTTCAAAATAACATTAAATCAATTTATAAATAGAAAATTTAGAATGAATTTATTTTTTTATATAATTATAAAAAGTAAACACTTAGATTAATTTTTTATCAACATTATAAATTTTGGTTGAAATATTTAGAAAAATATAACTGATATTATATATTTAAAAATTTTCTATATATATAATTCTTATATCTAAAATCACGTTACAAACTTAAATCTTAAATTATAATATTTTATATTTTTATCATATTCTAATAATCCAAAATAATATTTAAAAAAATTGTAAATAATAAAATTCTAATTAATTATTTATAAAAAAATTATTATTAATTATTAATTTTTACTTGTTATTTTAAAATTTTAAGATTCCAATTATTAATTCAATTATATATTCTTTTAACTAAATATTTATCATTTTTATATTTTTTAATTACAATATATTTGGTTATGATAGAAATTAATTGATAAGTATCAAAATTTAGTTAAATATTAAATATGTAAGTCAATTAATTTATTTATTAACAAATCAAATATAAAAAATTACAAATATGTAATTTATCGAATGTGCAAAGAACTTTTCATGTCAATTGATTAATTAAAATAAATTATTATGAATATGAAGAATTTTAAATTTAAATAATAAAATAATATTGGTTTGATATAAAAATTTATATATCTTTATTATTTTATTTATTTGACAAATAAATTTAGATAAATAATATGAATTAACAAAAAAAATAAAATAAATATATTATTCTCATAAAATTAAAAAAAAAAAGCTCTTATACTAATTTCACTTGTGATAGTAAAGATTCAGAAATAATTCAAAAATAAATATGCAATTTTATTATAAAAAATACAAAAGCAGCATATATAATATTTATTGAAATTTTATTTCAATTATTTCAGTATTTTTATTATTTTTTTTTAAAAAAATAATTTTCATGTATACACATTTTATTTGTTAAACTTTAAAATAAAATTTATAAAAATATTTCATATTTTTCAAAATTTAATTAATTTTCATAAATATATAAACAGCATAAAAATATATATTTTTCATGTAAGAATAACTATAAAATATACTCCTTTAGAAACAAAAATATTAATTATATGGTATATATAAATTTAAACATTTAAAAATTATAAAATTATTTAATAAAAATAAACACAATTTACACTTAATATAAATATTTACACACATATTTCAACATTTTGGCCGGCAAATGCTTATGGCATGCACATTCATGGTGGCTGAAATTACATACGCGATTCCGATGGTCCGTTTTACTAACATGATTCCGATAGTCGGCTAAAATGACTCCGGCTTGACATCAACCATTTTCAAAGTTTTACTAACATCTGCTTGCAAGAACCACCATGGTCCGTTTCTCGATAGTAATCTGATAGATAACAGAAGGAAAAGCTCAGTTGAAAAGACTAAAAGTGAGCGTATAACGTTTGGTAAGTCGTAACGTAGCAAAGATCAGAATCTATGAATTCGTTTGAAACGATTATATTGAATTTCATATGATGAAATTGCCAATACATTGCATTACGGATTACCAAATGTTGTATAATAGTATGAGGGAGAGTAATTTTAGTACCTGACATATCCAGCTACTGTTCTTAATCCCATGAAAAGTGTCAATCCAGACCAAACTCCAGAAAGACCGATTACGGAAGGTGCATAGAGCATAAATGCAGAAGAAAGTACCCCAACTGCCATCTGTTATGAAAATTTGTTAGCTCAACAACCAACCCTTTGATCAGTTCACTGTTGATTCCAGTTTCTGGCAATTCCAGTCTAAGTCCAACAACACTGGTAAAAAGCTTGCGGAATGGAGTCTTACCATAGACCAAGCAGCATATGAGAAATCTGATATACCATAATGAAGACCATCAAAGATATAAGCCAGCGCATTGATCGGTTGACTGGCACTGACAAACTGCGGTAGATTTAGGTTGGGTATTCATATAGTGAATCTCGAAATTAAGTATTAATCAAACGCATGAAAGAAAGAAATCATTGGGAAAAAAGAGCAAATATGGAATGTTAAGACATACCAGTAATCCAGCTTTAACGATTGCAAGTACCTCTGCATCCTTGGTAAACAAAGTAGCCAAAGGATTGAATGATACACCCAAAATGACGGCTAAGGAAACACCTGTAAATAATCCCATCTGCCGGAAAATATAAAAAAATTTTCATTAATCTTCATGATAATCCACAGATAGTACAAGAAAATAAAAAAATTTAGCTTTCAATGAGTAGCAAGACAGAGTAAACTTCATTCAAATAAAAGAACAATTACCTTTAAAGCACATACTGCAATTTCTTTCACAGTACTATAATCTCCTTTTGCAGCAGAACTTGCAATTAGGGCCTGTAGGCATATGTTAAATTTTTTAGCAGATATTCTTGAACTGAAATGGGAAACTGATGGGATATCACACAAGGTATGTTGTGGGTTTGAATTTCCATCAGCGCAAATTCCCCTTGGCCAGTGCTTTCCTAAGCAGCCCGACGCAAAAGGGATTTAGTCAGGTCCATAAGCCTAGACAACTCGTGATAAGGAGGCTAATGGGAATTGAATAAAATTACCTGACTAGATGCGGCTTGAGCATCTACAAGGAGTGAAACAGACAACCACACTTGTAAACAAATTTGATGAGCTGCCATGGCTAATGCTCCCTGACGAGCAGCCATAGATGTACTTAATGTTATAGTCATAACGGCAGCTAGTGTCCTCCCGAGAAGAAAACCACCTGAGAAAGTCAAAATCTTTATCAGTGAGTAATGTCTTTTAACAGAAGCAAAAAAGTGAATATTCGTTCTGCGAAATGTGCAAAGGTAGAATAACATCTCAGAACTGAAAATACATAGGAGCATGCAAGCAAATCAAGGACTTGAGTCCACAATTGTTGGAAAATTGAAGATTGTAACACAAAAGGACACATAAACAGCAGTTGAAGGCAACCATTTGATTCTTTGTCCAGATAATGTAGTCAATGAACATATCCTTACACGATATACAATTGAATCAAAGATATATTGTGAATCCAAGTACTGGAATTGTTCTTACTCATGTGCTCTGACAAAAGGGTGCAATTCAACCATAACAACCAAGAGTTGGTGGTGCTTAAAGGGTAAGCAAAATTTAGTAACACTCACCTGATTTTAAATAGCCACCGAAATTCAAACCTTTTACTGTCGGAAGTGACAATACTGTCCTCTTGCCAAGATGCCAAACCATCAAAATGCTCACAATGTATCTAAAATGATCGAAGCACAACCATCATTAACATTCATAGTGCAGTGAGTCTAGGAAAGAGAAGAAAATATCAAATGTTAAAAGTTCGTACTGAGATATAACAGTAGAAATGGCAGCTCCAGTTATGCCCATGCGAAAGTGATGCATTAATATGGGAAATAAGAACACAGCTGACAAGTTGCCCAGTCCTGTAATCAATTCCCAGTTAGATTCAAAGAATAGTTTATACAGTTACCCAGGAAAGACAGAAGACTGGAGCAAGACAATTCATGAAAAAAACCTTGGAGAGTTTGGAATTAAGATATACCAGCTTAATGAGTTACGAAAATTGACTTTAAAACTACAAAGTTGGTGTTCATTGGTATACTTGTTATCCAGGGAATTCAGCCACTTCTCATAGTGCTTCCATTTTCTGGCATTTTGTATCATTATTCATGTGCAAGTGTAAGCAGGTCCTGCTACTGTGTGGAGCACACAACGACCCTCAGTTTGGCGTTTTTCAATCGTCATGTTTCATTTTAATTACCTAGGATTTTATTTTGGCATTAATCCTAATACTTAGGACCTAGGCAGTTTACGGATTGTGATAAGTGATCAAACAACTATATCTTAGTTAATAGTAATAATTCCAAAAGGAAACTGAGAGTTCTTGCCTAGGCACAAGACAGGAGTCCTTGTATCCTTGAACCCGCGGAATATACCCTGAACAGCAAGATAAAGAACAACTGCAGGAGCGCCAATAGCTCTGAGTTTGAGAAATTTTTCCGCTGGAATCCGCATCGGTGAAGCCTGTCCAGAAAATGAGTTTTAGAAAAGATTCCACCCTGTAGATAGAAAGGTTCATGTAAAAAATAATCTTGTAATAAAAACCTATGAAATATCAACAGAATGGGTCCTGTTCCGGAAAATAAAACTAAAACTCTGAAACCAGATTTCAAGTTTAACCAAAATCATTGTAAGAACATAAACTTATCAAAACAGAGGACGGTGATCTATGACTAATTATGTATGACTTACAGATGATATGCCCATCATGTTGAGAAATATTCCAGATCCAAGATACATTGCCAAAGCCTCAGATATGCCAATTCCAATTGCCAAAAGCAAGGCCGTGGAGACAGAAGGCAGTGACTTTCTTTCAAGCAATTGATTCTTGGAATATTCTCCATCTACAAATAAAACCAGTTTTCTTCAATTTAAACGAGAAGTTTAAAATTTGTGTAATATTACATGCTCAACATTGATTGAAACTGTGACGTCACCTGCATATTCGACATCACTCCTTGAGATATCTTCAGCCACAAATGAAGTTGCAACACTAAGGAGAGGTATATTGAAAACCTTTGAAATGATATTGAAGATTGACATGGAAACACCGGCTGATGCCAACCCCAAAGACCCTTTTTTCGAACAATATCAAGAGTTTATTATTAAACTTGACGTTCTCCAATCCAAAGGTTGTGTGAATATGTGTAATAGAAGCACCAATCATGCAAGTCATAGCAAATCATAATATAGGACCCGAAAATCCATCAAAAAACCAGAAGTTCCTCAGAAGTTCAAGTAGTTCCTCAAAGTTCAAGTATCATGTATTCTGTTCTGCCAAAATGCACAAATTGAAAATAAATGGCATGAAACCTGAAAAAAACTTACCAAGTCTACCAACAAAAGCTGTTTCCATTAGTTGTGCTAATGGCTCAATTGCCTGTCCAGCAATTGCTGGTACAGATAGCATTATAAGCTCCATTTGAACACTTTGCGCCTCTGATTGGCTAGCCATTGGAGGCCCTGTTGAGCCACTGAGAGAACCCAGAATTCATTTTCAGTATATAATAAAAAAATACTTTACCAAAGTAACAATATGTATAGCAATAGTTCCTTCCTCAAAACTGATGCAGCCAAATTTAAATGGAATATAGAGCTAAAGTATGCAATTTTAGATGGCAAGGCAAATACATAAATGTAAAGTACTGAAATGCAAAGGAGGTAAGGAATTTTTTGCATCTTACAAAATTCCATTTCCCTCATGTAGTGATCTCCCATTGTTTGAATCTAAACTCTCCTCAAAATTTGACGAACTCAAATCATAATTAGTAGTTTGCGGTTCACTAATTGATCCACAACAGCTTATACCCTTTTTGAACCTTAAACCCCTCTGAGCATTCACCTTAAAATAATTACTATCAGGAGATTTTGAAGTATTTTCCAATGCAAAAGCTTTGCCCCATCTTTTGAATGATCTTCGCCCACATTTCCTGCCACTGACTCCATAAATTTGTGATCCTGTAAATTTAATGGTCTCCATCTTTACTGATCGAGTAAACTGACCTAAAAATTCCAAATAAAATCAGGAAAATTGTTCAAATTTAACGAACAACAAAACAAACCCACATTATGTTTCTCAGGAACCAAACAGAAAATACGATGGAAATTCAAACACAATTCATGAAAGATCATAACTTTCATCAAGTGAAAGAAAAACCCAAATCTCAAAACATCATTTTGCTTTCTACTTTAATGAATATAGAGAGAGAGAGAACATAGAATCACCTGAGAAAACAAAGTTGAAGTCTTTGGATTTGAAGGGCCAAGAAGGTTCAATGCCACAAACCCACCCAACTGGGAAAGTAAGAACACTAACAAATGGCCATGGAAGAAGTAGTTGGTGGTGGCTTTTATTGACATGGAAGTAAAGTGAATAAGGTGACTGTATTACAATTATTAACAAGAATTAACATGTTACAGAAGAAGTGGGGTAGAGGATGATGGAAATTGTTGTCTGGTTGTGAAATCACAACATTTTTCATTGGGTCCATAGCAAGAATTTCTGGGTGCACGAGGAAAATGAAATCTTACAGTCATCAAAAATAGTATCACTTAGTCACTCATGGTAGTTGCGATGGGACACCCATGGCCATGGCATCATCATTCATGTACTTGAAAGAGAAAAAAAGATCCTTTCTATTATTTATCATCATGTTGAGGAAACCCAAGAATTAGCCGATTAGGGATGGTCAAAAATCGGTTCTAATCCAAGGATTAGCTGGCAGGGATGGTAAAAATCATGCTTCTTGTTTAATTATTCAATCCATTTTTTTTTTAAAAAAAAAATAATAAATATTAATATTAAAAAGAGTAGTTAAATATAACATTAAAATGAATCAGAGTCATTTTTTTCAGTTATCAAAGTCATCTTCATGTTCTTTGATGCATCTTTCAAACACCTCCAGCATCTGCTTACATTGTTCAGCTTTTGATAATACAGGTTCTCTCAATTTCAATGCTGATGATGAAGGCATAATACAAAGTCCCTCCTCCCATGTTTTGCCAACCACCGCCCAGCAGCGCCGGGAACAAGGGCAAAAAGAAAAGCTTTCTTAACATAAACACCTGCTAAAGAAGAAAACCTTTTGAAGGTTTCTGAAATCGCCATCGATCTGTGAAGAAATCTAGCAAACCTGAAATCTCTGACAGATCGGTGGAGACTTAGTTATATATCCGACTCTACCATACCCACCCAGCTTCTTAACCCTCACCGGTGTGGATTCAGGTCCAGGTAATGTTACTCAAGGCATTGGCTTTTTCCCTCAAAACAAACTTTTGCACCTTTCCATTAAAATTCATTGGTAAATCCCCAAAGGATATATGCTTTGGAACCATATGATTAGGCAATTGGTCACTACAAAATTGAATAATCTCTTGAGCATTAGCTTTAAACCCCTCTTTCAGTTTCACAAATGCACAAGGAATCATCAAGCCATCTTCAAATTTTCCAACAACACCTGCCATTAAAATTTTTGGATGATTTAACAAAATTGCTTCTACTTCTAATGAGCTTATACTCTTTTCTTTATTAATAAAAATAAGATCTTTTGTTCTATCCTTCATTTGTATGCCACCATTTGGATGCCTAATTCCACTATCTCCTGTATGATACCAACCTCCTTTTAAAGCTTCTTCTGTAGTTTTTGTACTATTTAAGTAGCCTGACATCAAAATATTACTCTTGAACATCACTTCTCCGACAGTTTTTCCATCCCAAGGTACACTTTTCATTGTAATTGGATCTTTAACATCAAACCCTAATTCATTGTTTGAGCTAAAGTCATCCTTCCATGGCTTAAGCATCACTGGTCCAAGAGCCTCTGTCATACCATAACCATCAATCACACGAAACCCTAATTCTTCAACCTCTGTAAGGATTTTAGGGTTTAACAATGCACCAGCAACAATAACATTGACTTTGCATGTACTTTTGCTATAGTTTTGTTCACTAGGTAATGCATTGGCAATAATGTTCAAGAGAGTAGGTGCACCACACAAGTGAGTTACCTTATGATGTTCTATTGCATCAAATATTACTTCACTTGAGACACTTCTTAGGCAAATATTAGTACCTCCAATGGCAGCCATTGCCCAAGTTAAGCACCAACCATTGCAACGAAACATATCTAAAGTCCACAAAACAACAATATGCCTTTCTCTCATATCATATCTAAAAATTCCATCTAATGAATTCAAATAAGTAGCTCTATGACTATATATCACTCCTTTAGGATTTCCAGTCGAACCAGAAGTAAAATTCACAGAAATCGGATCACATTCATTTTTTGGTGGTATTATTACAAAATCAGGCGTACCCATTTGGAGAAGGGAAAAATAATCCAAGGTAGATGATGATTTGTGATTTTGAGGTGTTGAAGGAGTTAGTTGGTCAAGTTCAGGAATTAATATAAGTTGAGGGGTGTATTTGATATTTTTGGACCAAAGTATATCTAAGGCTTGAAAGATGACATTAGTATATTGATAATCCACAAAAAAGACTTTGGCATTTAATTGCTCTAAAATCAAAGATAAAGTATTGGCATCTAAGCTTGTGTTAAGGGCAGAAAGAATTGCTCCTGCCATTGGAACGCTAAAATGCAACTCATACAATTCTGGAATATTAGGGGCCAAAACTGCAACCTGTTAATGGAGAAGCAAACTCAAGGATGTCAATAATATTTCAAGCACACTTTATATATATATATAGTTCATTCATTTCTATTATGAAATGCTCATACATTATATGAGTAAGTATTGAGCGACTGAGTATTCAACTTCCTTATAAGTTTCGTCTAACAAGGGAACTGAAGTTTAGATAGATACATAGGGAAAGCCGTGTGCAATGAAAAATGCAAGCACGGTTTAGAGAGGGATTTAAATTTTTTTTTTTTAACAAGAATAATTTCTACTCTATCCGACTAGTTCCGGTTCGAGTCCCGACAACCCATTCTAATTATCATATTTGAAATCTGATGAAATTTTATATTATATACATATAAATAGAATAAATTAAATACAAATCTGAATTCTCTTTTTTAATTTATTTTAAATTTACTTCAAATTTCAAATTTAGTTAAAAAAATTTTGATGAATCGAGATAGATAAGATCATAAAGTCTATATATATATATATATATTTTGACCAAGACTTTAGGAGTTGTCTTTATATATTACATTCAATTCAAGTCACCTTTAATATCAATATTTTTTAGGGACTAATAAAAGGTTTATAGAGAATTTAGTTTTCCCACTTAATTTTTTATTATCTCACTGAAAATTGTTTTAATCAACTCAGAAGTGAAATTACGTTCGTTAAATATTGAGAGATTTAAATTATATGCTACATAATCGTAAGGTGACATTAACTTATCAGTCCATTCGTTTATTCCGTTTTATTTTCTTATCCACATTAATAGAAATTAATAATAGATAATAATTCTTTGAAATAATTAATTAATCATTATATACAAAATTTATTATTAAGTGATAGATTAGATTTCAAATCACCCAAACTAAATGTTGAAAAAGAAAATATACAGAAAAATCAATTAAAAGATATATAAAAAAATAAAATTAAAGTGAAAAAAGAGAAAATTACTTACAACATCACCCGGAGAAATCCCTAATTGAACCAAACCAGAAGCAACTTTAAGACATCTTTGATAAGTTTGTGCCCATGAAAATCTAATTGTGCCATAAATTATACAAGTCTTGTCTCTATAAGCTTTGGCTGCTCTTCCCAAGAAGCTTATTGGTGTTAATGGCAAATAATTTGCAGAACACAGAATTTGACCCTCCATTTTCTTTTACTTCTTTTCCTATCTAGAACAAGCTCTTCTTATTCTATATATTTCTTGGAGCTCTTGCTTAATATATGTTCAATTTATAAAGACGTTTGAATTATAATGAATTCCAGGTCATCCATTATATATATATATATGCTCTTCAACAAAAGATCAGGACGGCACGTCAACTTTAGTAGGATTAATTTTTATAATTTCGTCATTTATTGAGGGTGTAATTGGATTTTAAAAATTAACGATAACATTAGAGGTGTCCACGGGCCGGGCAGGGCTAGTTCCGGGTTGCGGCTCGCCGGGCTACGGTTTGGTTTGAGGGGATGAACCGGTTAACTGGCGGTTCGGGGCCGGTTAACCGACGATTCGACCGGTTTATTTTAAAATTAACGATTAATTGGCGGTTCAATTAGACGGTTCGGACGATTCGACAACGGTTCACGGTTCATAACGGTTACAGTTTGAAAATACGTTGAACCTGAACCGGCCCGCCGACCGACTGGTTTCGATCCCGGTTCAACCGGTTTTGGTTCAATGGCGGGCCGGTCCGGACTTTTGGCGGACTGAGACAGGCGGGCCGAACGGCCAATCCGACCATTGCCATGACATGACACTTAAATTATATAAATTTCTTTTAAAAATTTAAATAGTTTTTACGGGAAAATTAATTTTTTTTCTTAGTAATAAAAGTTAGAAAAAACTCTACTTTTAATTTTATATTACCTCCATTTATTTTCATAAAGAAAAAATATTTTATTCCTTTAATTTAGTTTAGTTAGAGAAAATTTTTCAAATTTAACGTTTAATTTATATAGAAAATTTTCATTTTAAGAAAATAAAAATGCATAATGATATTTTCTCATTTTTTCTATATAAATTGGAAAAAAAAAGGGAATATTATTATTAACTATATAATAATATATTTTTCCTTTTCAAGGCAATAAATATATTTTTCATCATCCAACTCTATGATGTTGGTAAGTAATTTATTTTATTATATAAGATCGGATTATCCAAAAATATCTTATTGTATATATATATAATCCAAAAATATCTTAAGCAAAAGGCCTTTGATTGTAGCAATCCAAGTTATCTCCTGTACCCACTCCTAGAATATCACAATATCTTCTGTAAAACCCAATTCTGCTTGCCACCTTATCATTAGCACCTTGTCCACACTCAAGTCCACCGTTGATTATATTTGTGATCACCCCATAGCCTGGCACCCTATTAGCTGATCTGTCAGCATCGGACGGCGTCCATTGTCCAATTATTACATTGTGGCTTGATGGTTTGTTTGCTTGTGGAGTCATCCAAAACCATATGGCTGTTTTAAATGATATGACTGGATCGGTTGCTACTAAATCCGGATTGTTTATGAGATCCGCCTGAAGAGCTCGACCCGCTAGACCGTAGTTGTAGTTGCTGTAAAAGTCAACAAGTCAACACTTAAAGTCAAAATAAGTACCCTTATTATGTTTTGAAAAACCATACTCTTTGCTTGCATTCGACATTATGTAAATCCTTTTTCAAGGCAATTTTTTGAATTGTGGTTAGAGGTGGTCGGTTTCCGGCCGCGGCCTGTCAGACCACGGTTTGGAGGTGGGCTAAACCGTAATCAGCTCATTGAACCGCCGGGCCAGTTAACCGGCGGTTGAGTGCCGTTAACCGGCAATTCGGAGGAGGTTAACCGGCGGTTCGAGAACAGTTATAGTTCGAAATTTCGTTAAACCTGAACCGGACTGCCGACCGAATAGTTCCGGTTCAGCTGCCAGTTCAAAGCCGGGCCGGGTCGGTTTTTCTACGGGCCGAACCAAGCGGGCCCAGCGGCCATGGTCACATCTAGTCGTGCTTAATATTCTTACAGTAGAGTTTTAATTATGTGGATTATAATTAATTTGTTGTTGTATACCTTATATTATAATATTTTTACTAAATTTGGATAATAATTATTCTATAAAATGAGAAATGTAACTCACTGGGTAAGTTGAATGGGTCCTCTTCCATAATATTGTCTACCAGCTGGGCATGGCCATTCATTTGATGAACAATAGGTTTTACGAGTATCTTGATTTTCCCTAAGAAAGCAATATCCCCAAGCATATGGTCCATCTGGTGCAGCTGGCCATCCCCCTGTGCAATATCACCCATTTTAAGATAGCTTAGCTAACAGCTAAACACTGATCAAAACAGTTAAATTTGCCGAACGGATCAAAACAGTTACCTGTAGTTTCATGAGAGGTTTGAGCCAAGAAAGCGGCAAGTTCTCTTTTACGAGTGTTAAGATCTCCAGAGGTACCAAAACCATTAAAAGAATTTGCAGCATTAATAAAAGCATCATACGTATAGAAACCATTATTAGGGCATCTTCCATCGTTTCGATACTTAAGCATTTGATCGAAAAGAGCTCTG
>CANUEY010088882.1:0-24002 GCA_948099555.1 Croton setiger
TCATGTCTCTTTCTCTCGCGTGCTTTTTTTTTTCCCTCTCCTCTGTCTGTTGTGAATATATATATATATATATATATATATATATATATATATATATATATATATATTAGTTTCTCTTCTTCATTTCATCCCTCTTTATTAGTACAACACATCAAAATCTTGTCCTTGCCAACCTCTGTCTCATGCCCTTTGGGCTATGTGGGGATTTTCCAAAAATATATAAATAACAAAAAAAAATTTATATATATTATCAAAATTAAGAAAATAATATAAATAATAATAATGAAAAAATAAAACTGAAAGAAAAAAAAATGAAGGGGTGGGGTCTTTGCTAGGAACCCACTAGAATCACTGACTCCTACTCCACTCGTCTCTCTCTTCTAACCGCCTGTTCTTTCTTATTGGTTCTTTTGATGAGGCTCTTCAGGATTCAAGTACTTGCAGAAGGAAAAAGATAAAATTTTATTAAATATCCATTTAATTTTATCATTTCAATATTGCTACTACTATTTATTTATATAAGACAAGCTTTTCTTCATATACTTGTGAATTTAAGGAATCAATTCAAAACAAATTTTTCAAAGTTGGTTTTCTTTTTCTTCTTTCTTGATCTTTTATTTTCATCTTGTATATATAAGGAAGAAGAAGTATTGAGTTTAGTTTTGACAACTTAAAACTTGAAAGAAGAAAAAAAAAAACATCATTTTTGTTTATTTTTAGCTTTGTGTTCATTGTTTTCAATTATTTGACAAGTTATTGTAGTACCATTTCAACCATAACATTAGAATATATAAATTTCAAGCAAAACCCACTTGTGAATATATTGTATATATTAATCCAATGCAGTTGAAGAAAATAATAATAATTAGTGTATATATATATATATATATATATATATATATATATATATATATATATATATATTAATCTAAGTTCTTGAAATGGATTTGTTTGGTATTATCCCTTTTGTTGATGGGTCAACATCCATTCCCTGTCATCACCTAAAACCATGCCACATTAAGATTCCCATTCCTTTAATAGAAACACAAAAAAAAATTTGTTTTCTCGGACAAGTTTTTTGCTCTATGGTAAATTCAGAACAACCTTTTTTTTTTTTTTCTAATTAATGTCCTAATTATATGCATTACATCAGGTAAATCATTTTTAATAGTCTAATCACTATTCTTATGTTATTACGATACAAAGTCAATTAATCCCAATTTAAAGAAAACAAATCAAAAGCTAATTAAGAGTTAAAATATTGAAAAATACTCGTATCCACATAGTTGATAGAGAGAGAAAGAGAAGAGAGAGAAGGACCCATAAATAAATCTCTTTTCTTACATAAAAGAAAAGATGAGAAAGCAAATATTTTATGTTGTGATGATCTACTACCTTTATAGGTATAATATACCCTTCTACCAATTATTCCTTTATGATACCAATGATTGGTCTAAAAAAACTCAAAGAGAAATGAGTAGCATTCATGGATTTGGTAAACTCATATAGTATAATATAAAACTTTGTTTCCAAATAAACCTAACAACAACATATTGTTGAAGCAAGATTATGACTTAATTTAAGAGTTGTATGGCTAGTTTTGTAGATTCTATGGATCTTGTAATCTCTAAAAATTGAAATAAATTCCTTTTTATTTTGCTTCTGTGGTGTAGAAAGGTGAGTGGTCTAGATCAAATCCAAGTGTTTAATTATACCCTTTTTGAAGATTTTGTTTAACTAGATTAAGCTAATTGCTTGTCACTTGAGTATGTTTTCAAAGATGACAATAATAGAATATTTGCTATTTATATTGCTTCTTATTCGTTATTCCAATTTTCTATAATTGTCGTTGTTGTGTGAATATTGTCTCTTTTACAGCTTCCTCATTATTGACTGACTTTTAAGTAATAAAAATAAAAAAAAAGTTAGTTTTGACATTAATTACACTTTGCTATGGCTAATCATAATTAATGGGACTCAGAGACATGCATAATGGGAAAAATCATGATTATTAATTTGTATTTCCATTTTGAAAGAATCTCATTTAAGCTTCTTTGTCTATAAGTATTATTATATACAAATTATAACTAAATCATAATGCTTAATGCATATAGTTGTTGGGACATGTATTCGGTTGGGTTAATCAATTTTGATAATTCTATTATATTAATCTTGTTCATCAATTAGTTTAGTTTAACAAGAAAGGAGAAGCTTTTTCTTTCTTTTTTCTTTTTCCTTTTGATTGAATTAGATTTGAGTGTTTTATCGATTTTTTTGTTTCCAATATAAACTACTACATTGTAGATGTTAGAAGTAAACACTGTATGATTTTCAATTAAGAGTTCTTTACGATTTGTTCCAGAGCAATAACAATTTTGGATGAGAGAGGGTGGTCAAATTTCATTTCTACACTTAACAATGCATAAAATAATCCAACAACTAATTTGATTAATGTGATTAAAAAAATTGGAAGGAATTTTTTTTTTAAAGGGCTTTTTCATTTTTTTTAAGGATTAAAGGATTGAGACTAAAAGAGCTTTTTTTATAAGAAAAATATTCCAAAACAGTCCTTTTTACAAAACTGTTTATAATATGTTCAAAAAATTATTCGAAACAATTCAACCGTTCATAACATGTTCAAAAACTGTTTGGAAACAATTCATAAAATTTATACAAATCGTTTATAACATGTTCAAAAACTGTTCGGAAATAGTTCAAAAATTTATAATTCCATTTAAATTTTACAAAGAAATCTCAATTCCAGCAATCACAGAAAAAACAGTCATGACTTATTCATATTTTGTTCATAAAATTTTCACAAACTTTTCGGAACATATTCACATCATTCATAAAATTTTCACAAATTTAGGGGTCTATTTGCAATTTTAAAAAATGGAGGACTAAATGTGAAGTTTTGCATGTAACTTCTTTTTCCTCACAAATCCGCCAGCCTTTGATAATGTCTGATTCACACTGCCGCTTATCCTTCACGTTTTTCTCGGCATTAAAGCTCATCGAAATATCAGATCATCATATTATCAAATATTAGAAACTCAAATGAAACTAATTTTTTTTAATAAAATGAAAGCTTCTGGAAAACAACTAACATTTTTTATGATGAAACATATTATACGAAGAAGATGTAAGTATCTGTAGTGGTCTCTGAAATTAACAAGTGCAAAGATAGATTTGCAACTATAGAGGAGAAATTTCATTCGAAGATTTGGCGTGGTTGTCAGTGTAAGTAGTGCCGGGCAGCGACTAGAGTCGATGGCAAAGATTGCAACTTCATTTTAGGAGTTAGGGATAGCCTGGTGGTAGAAGGATCAGATGAACATTGTTGAGTAGAAACTCCTCCTTTGATGTCAAACTCTTCATCGTCTACAAGAAGCTCATTAGATTGGAAAGTTGGGTTATTTTAGTACCATAGAAATTAAGAAAGGGCTCTTCCAGAGCCAAAAAACCTAAAAGTGCCTTTTTATTCCAAAAATTTTAAATAAAGGACCCTATAGGTACTTTTCCCAAAAATTTTATAGAAAACACTATAACCCTAACATTTCAAAAACCCAAGTTAACCAACTATTAGTAGCCACAATGTCCTCACAATCGGGTAAGTAAAATTACTGGATTTGATCGCATATCTAAAAAGAACCCCAAGATAATTACAAATGGTCAATAGAGTAGAAATGGATCAAGATGCAATTATAAGGGAGATGTTTGGGAATATCGACGATGGGAAATGCCATCGAATCAAGGCAGTAAAGAGAATGGCCTAACATTCATGTATGAAGAAGATGAAATTGAAAGCAACAGCAGCAAGGTAGAAATACAAACAAATAACTTTACTGCATATGTCATTGCACGCGATCCTCGTACAGAGATGTCATTTACCTTGCTGGATAACCCGTAAAACTTGTTCAAACTTCATGGTAAAACTAAGGGTTTTGGTATTGCTTAGAAATCTAGCGTGATAAGAAGAGGTATCCACACATATACTAAGCGATCTCATGCGACAAAGGGAGGAAAGCTTACATTGTAAAATCGACCAAGAGAATAGACTGCCTCGCTAGGGTCCTAATGAAGAGGGTGGAAAATGGAATTTGAAAGGTTACGAAGGTAATTGAGCTGCACAATCATGAATTAATATTCTACGATATCGAAGTTTATAATAAGCTTAGGAAAATAATCCCAATAATGAGGAGGATACTTGAAGCAAATGACATATGTGGAATTAGTCCTTGCAAGAGCATTAGGATGTTTAAGGTGCAAGTAGGACTGTAAAATATCAATTGCTTGCACAAGATTGTATGAATTTTAATCGACAACCTATGAAGGTTCAAGTTGGATAATAGCAATGCAAAACACTTAATAAAATGTTTCAAAAGATGTAGAAGGAGGACGATCACTTTTTCGATAGAATGAGAATGGACAAGGAGAATAGACTGGCTAACGTTCTCTAGGTACACTACAATGTAAATTGACATATGAAGAATTTCACAATGTCCCAAGTTTCGACATAACATACCTTGTAAAAAGATATAAAATGTCATTTGCATTAATGGTTGGGGTCAATCACCATGGGAAATCTATACTCATAGATTGTTCACTCGTCAATCACGAGGACTATGAAACTTTCAAATAGGTTGTTGAACACCTGGATCACTACAATCGGACACTGTGATTATGACCAATCAGTTTGAGAGTATGAGAAAGGCCATCAAAGAAGTAATGTTCAACGCCGTCCATAAGGTACGCATGAATTTGTTTGTACATTTTGTTTGTGCAAGTGATGCAATATATAATATGTGACGTCCCATCTCGGTCCACCCGAAAACCCACGAGTAAACCGGAACGATTTGTCCCAAACCGAGTATCAAGCATGAATCAACATGAATTTAAAATGCAATCAATTTCTTAAGTTTATAACACAATACAATTATTTGATTACATTAATCCATGAATAATTTTTACAATAACTGTTTATTTGCTTCTTGCAATTTTAATACTAATACAATTTAATACAAAGAAATGAGTCCTATTATACATGCCAAACTAACTAACTACTCTAACCCTCTATTCTGCTGCTGCGCTACTTTGATCCTCCTCCCTTATAGTTTGCTACTTACTCTGCTGCATACTTATGAGTTTAGAAAACACTAAACTCACTAAACTACCACTTAAAGGATACTTTAACCCTTAAGAAACTAAACATTCATATATATAAAAACATGCTCATGCACTATTACCTTCCTGGCAATCTCCGGTATATTTTATGTACAACACACATACTGAATGCATTAAGTATTGAACACTTAATGTACAATGGGCATATTCATCTCAATATATATATATATATATATAGCTAAAGATTTATGCCCCAGAGCTTAAGCGAATGAGTCATACCTTTATGGTTTAGTTATAAATTATCCTATTAAGTTACCGTTTACTTATCTACGTCTCATAATTTATTTTAGTACTTATTAGTAAATTTTAAGGATTCTAACTTGTCTTATTCCTTAAAATCTAAATTTTACTATCTATTCAAAATCTATTGATTTAAAGTTTCCTATTTGTCATAATTTTTAGGTTATCCAATTATCGTTCTAGACTAAGTTTCTGCTCATTTCTT
This sequence comes from Croton setiger, assembly GCA_948099555.1. NCBI lineage: Eukaryota > Viridiplantae > Streptophyta > Magnoliopsida > Malpighiales > Euphorbiaceae > Croton > Croton setiger. The sequence goes on from CANUEY010088882.1 coordinate 5,630, forward strand.
ATTTACCATAATTCATAATTTCCTTGATTTAGACTTCATTAAATATCTTATTCTATTTGGCTTATCTCCCTTAATTGACTAACGACCCCTAAATAGTTTGTTCAGTCTATTTCTAAATTGTTGTATATATTTATGATATAATTCTTACTATTATCTCATTATATTTGTTATTAACCTATTTCATTATTTGGTTTAGGGGTAATTATTTTTAGGTCCCTGAGATTTTGCTTAATATACTCTGGGGTCCCTCTATTTTGAAAATTGTATCATTGGGTCCCTCACGTTTCAAATAATAGACTCTCAGGTCCTTCCGTCCAGAAACGGCGTTAGTCAACGGAAAAAGTCAATGATTTTTTTCAAATAATATATCTTCATTGTGGCTGTGGGTGCACATTCGTCATCCTTCTATATCTATTTCCTTCATATAATTATTCAGATTTTGTTATAAAGAAAAGGAACTCACTGTAAAAATTAAAAATAACAAAATTGAAACTATTTATGACGTCGCCCGGACTCGAACCGGAGACCTTCAGTGTGTTAGATTGACGTGATAACTAACTACACCACGACACCAAGTTCTGCCATGTAAATTTCAACTTCTTTATTTAAAAATTAAACCTCAAAAACAGAAACCTTGTCCAGAAGTAACCCAAATAACAAAGTTACAACTTATAAACGCAGCTGATCACTTTGTGTATAAAACCAGCCGCCCTAGCAATACACTATCAGTTTGATTCGCAGCTGACCTTTTGATAAAAATAAATTTAGCAATTCCTTAGGTGAAGACTAGTCTATTGCAGTGGAGTAGGAATCTTAAATTCCCAAAAGCTTGAAGTCAGCAATTGAAAGCTTTCTTTTCTTTTCTGATAACTTCGGTACTGATGAACAAGAATTAAACGTTTTATATGGTAAACAAGCACTGATCTAAAAGAAAACATGTGGATAGTCATCAAACAGTCTTAAAAGAATTTACTTTAAACGGTCAAATAATTCTCCCCTTTGAAGTTTCCAGTAAAAATTGGCAGGAATAAAGAAGAAAGAAGACAGGAGGGTGGTGACGACGGTGGAGGGTAGTGACGGCGGTGGATGGGGAGAAGAAATATGAGGGTGACGACGGTGGTTATAGTGGAGGTGGTGGAGGGTGGTGACGGCGGTGGATGGAAGAGATGGGAATTGTGAATGGGGAAGAAGAAGGGTTTAATAATAAAGGTTAGATTTAAAATTGGGTTTAATTAGGATGGTCTGAATCAAATAAACCAAAGGGTAGTTTTGTCATTTTGAAAAAATCGTTGACTTTTTACGTTGACTAACGTCGTTTCTGGATGGAAGGACCTGAGAGCCTATTATTTAAAACGTGAGAGACCCGATGATACAATTTCCAAAATAGAGGGACCCCAGAGTAAATTAGGCAAAATATCAGGGATCTAAAAATAATTACCCCTTTGATTTATTTATTAACCCTAAATGCTACCATTAACTTTATCACAACTTACTAGCATATTTGGCCTATTAACAAATTGACTTATATTAATTAACTCCCAAATTACCAATTATGTTAAATATTTTTGAAATACTAACCTTACTACTTTAGGTATCAAATTATGATTTACCTTCTAAACTAGCCATCACTCGTACTACTAGATTATATCTCTTGGGGTTCATCTTAATAATTTTTCCGAATTATAAGTTATTCATCAATTAATTAAGTATTTCAATTCAGTTACCAACTATTCTATTCTGTTACTAAACTCACTTCTACTTAAATCTATAAACCCGTTGAATGCTCGAAGTTCTATACCTAACATTTTACTTCTTATAGTAATTAAGAGTTAAAGCTATTGGTGTTTGACATATTATTGCCATTAATTTTAATAATATCATTATTATGTCAACATTACCATTATTATTATGTTGTTGTGATGGTTATTACTCTACTTATAACTCTTACTATTGTTACTAGGGTTACCTATCATGTTCTATATTTGCTAGTTTGTCTTACACCACCTTATACATTACAACATTACCGAACCACACATGCACATTTATCAATAAATAATATATCAACACACTTACATTCATAGAACATTCATTATTTCAAACTATATACGAATAATACATATCACATAAAAGGCCGTATATATTTGCTTTATATATATTCTTGCTCTACTAGGTAAATTCCACTTTATATAAGTACCATTATCTTGGTTGTAGCCTCATGCGTATAATACGGTATAATAACCATCTTGGCTAGGGCCTCAGGTTTATATTACTGCATACAAGTACGATATTAGCCTTAGTCTTATGTACATATAAATTGGTCATTACCTAGTATAGCTTGTTATATCAACATGCATATCACTTATCAAACATACCATATATAACTAAGACGCTATACTAACATATCATGATCCAACACATAAATATACAACCAATAAAACCTTTATATTCAATTAGTTTTGCTCTAAAGGTTGAAGAAGAACCCTAAACATAAGGAAATGATATAACAGTATAAATGGTCAGAGACTATAACGGTATATTAATGTCACAGCCCAAAGCCGAATCTCTATAACTGTATATAATCCTATGTCGCGATATAGCCTTATCTCTAAGTTTTTATCCTAACCTTATAGAACATTAGAGTTTAGTTTTCCACAATCGATCACGCACACACACACACACACACACACACACACACACACACACACACACACACACACACACACACACACACACACACACATATAAAACATTAACTGTATATTCCGACCTTTCGGCCTAATTATGCTTGTCATTTAGTAATTTCATCATACGATGTCACTTATTGTTGTAAATAATCATTATCATAGGTTAGAAATATCATTTATTCCAATGAACCTCATATTAACATTTCTAAACTGAGTCATGCGTGCTAACCTTCATCGTGTACACTACTCCCTTTTAAGTCGTGTCCGCTAACTATTTGTAGCGCGCGCGCGGAAATTATTCTGCAAGAAGTGGAACACTTTTGTGTGCACTACGTTTTAGGTTGCGGACACTATTCTCATATAAATTCTGGTCGCGCACGCCTTGAGAAGTATCGTGTGCGCTAAAAGTGTTCTGTCCAAAGACTAACTTTTTCATGTGCACTACACTACACCTGGGTCACGAAGTCCTCAATAGCTTGGGGTACCGGGCAGAAATTCTGGCATGTCACTCGTGCTACCAACCTTAGCGCGTGTGACATACATAAATTCGACAGAATATCCCCTGTAACATTCATTATCCTAACCTAACATATTATCATCAATAGCATTTATTCCTTAACATTAATATCACACATCTACCTCATTTATAGCATCAAACCATCAAACATTTATTTCTCCAATCATTTAACAATTTAAAATCACAAATCTCACACAAAATCATGAAATCACATTGGAGTAAAAGTACTAACTCATTTATTTTCACCTTTACCTCATTCAACTTCATCAAATAACATTAATCCAACCAATCATCATATATTTTCACATCCTTCAAACACATTCAAACAAAAATGAAAATTTGAAAAGGGTTAAAAGTATAAAACCTCATTTACCCAAGCTTCTAATACTCTAACTCTTCTCATTCTAGCTTATATTCTTTACCATGGAACTTAACTTCCTCTTTATCTTCTACCATTATAATCTAGGTGAAATCATTACCATAATATGGGTTAAAGCTTAAGATCTTCAAGTTTTGGACATAATTTTAGTAGATAATTTGATAAGGATATAATTTAATGGTGATTAGGGTTGATTGGGTTGGATAGAAGAAGGAGAAGACGAAGAAGAAAAAGGTGAGGGAGGCTATTTTCTTTTGAGGGAGTTGACAGATTTTGGAAGAAATGGGAGATATTTTTAGCATTTGGTGGGAGTTGGGTTTCTAGAACCCTTCCCTAGCCTTTTTTTTTTTTTTTTAATTTTACCCTTCCTCCTCTCTTCTCTATTTTTTCCTCTTTTCTACCCATATGTGTAATTTCCCAAATCTATTTTTACTTAACCTTTTAACTATCTACTACCATTTAATAACCCTCAAACTTATTCTATCTTTTTAATCAAGTCCCTCTCTACTTAACTATTTTATTTATATATTATTAACTCTAATTACCCATCTCGAACTGACTCAATTCCGAGGCTAACCAACTCTACATAGAATGCATGATTTAAAACAACTTGGAGGTTGAGATGTTACATCATACATTTAGTGAAAATTGGGAAAGCATTAGTAATTATAGTGAATTTGGTGTCAAATAGGTTTTGCCTGTGCCATATATTGTTTAAGGAGCCAAATAAATTCAAGGTATCCAAAATTACATTAGCATGAACTGAGGAGAATGCTAAATTGGCTAGACTTCATTGTCGCATATGGTTTAAAGTAAAGCTGTTGGTTGAAAAAGCTATACAATGATTGCCATCAATAGGCACCTGTTTACAACAACCAGTGGTTCTGGGAGGAATGTGATTGAGCTAAAGAATGTAAACCTACTTTGATGGCTATATGAACTCCAAAAGCACATTGAAGTTGTTCCTTGAGTAGTACGAGATGGCACTTCATGACAAGAATGATAAGGAGTTCAAGGTTGAACATGATTCACAATACACCAAGATCCTTTGTCAATCCCATTTTGAGTTTGAAATTCCAAGAGGGCTATACCAATTCTATTTTCACAAAAAAAAAAAAAAAAATAGGCTGAGATAAAACAAAGGTTATGTACTGCATCATATTACATGATCTAACAGAATCGAAGGATGACGATGGGAAGGAAGAGGTTAAAGGAACGAAAAGGATTAAGGTAATAGAGCATGGTATCATTGGTAACATATGCTTGAAGGAATTTATCCACAAATCACTCACTATCGAATAGGTAATTACTTTGAATGTGATTGTAAAAAGTTCAAATCGCCTGAGATACTGTCCTGTCACATATACAAAGTGTTCTCTGACAAGGACATCTCCTTCATCTACTGAAGATACTTGTTGAGGAGATGGAGAAAAGACGAGCAACGTTGTTACTGTGGGATTTTCTTCCATGGTCATTATGCTCAAATGATAATAGAGTACAAGAAATTCAAAAAGCCCAAGAAGGAATTCAATAAAATTGTGGATGCGGCACTTTTGGACAGGAGCAAGTAGAAATTAATTAAGAGTGACCATGCTAATTTGAAACAGCAAGTTCTAACACATGCTCAACCTGCAGTTGAGAAAGAGGATGAAAATGTAGAATTAGCACAACAAAGTCTGAACAATAATCAAACTCCCAACTACAATATTGTACAAAATCTCATAGTAATATGACCACAAAGATGGCCTAGGACCACAACAGATCATCCAGATTCTTACACCATAATATAGACAAGAAAACACAAAAAATATAGTTGCGATTACCAAATTTTCTACTCTAGAAGTTCAATCAATTAGGCCCAAACATAAGGCAAAGCCTACGAAACCTTAGTCCAAGAATCAGATCCAATTCAAGCATTTTACAAGCCTACAAGCTTGAATCAGGTATCGTTCTAGCCTTTCTACAAGTCAAACATTACGGTTTCTAAATTTCGTACGTCTCTCTCAATCCTAATTACATTCTGACTTGAATCTAGAGTTTTTCCAAGTTAATTTGGTCAAGAATCAAGCAATAAACCAAAGTAAAAGCACAAATTAGCTCAAACCAAACGAGATTGAACCAAATCAATAGAATTTGACCGGAAAATTGAAGTCAAAGATTTAGGCAATAGCATTAACAACATTTAGTCAGCACCTAACAACAAACAAGAGGCTATCATATGGCAATCCATGCATGGTTAGGGATTAAAGTCAACCGCCTCGAGCAGCCCCACACCGCCGCTATTGTCGATTAGTCACCTTCCTGCGACCCCTTGGCCACCGCCACGATAGCTGCCACCTCACTATTCGCTACCAACCATTCTGCTCCCACCATGTGCCACCACCTACCACATGGCACCGTCCTCTCCTTTTATCCAACTAGCAGCTGCACTCGATCCAATTACATGGTGACACGTGGCACTCTCCTGCATAATTTAAATTTCTATAGTTCTTTTTCCTTTTTCTAGTATAATTTTCTCTTATTCCAGAGTATTTTAGAAAGCTTCATTTAGAATATTACTTATGTTGGCTTCAAGTAAATGAAACCTAATCCTAGTCTAACTTGGAAACAGCTCTTAAACTCCCAAATAGCCCATGCCTGCATCACTATAAAATAGGGGATCTTTATACATTGTTTAAGCAAAAGAGACACCTAGAAAGATCTAGAACAACTAGTTTCCTCCCAAGACACTGTTCATCAAAATTTTCTCTCTCATCCACCTCTAGATCCATTTATCTAGGGTTATGTGCTTACATCTTCGAGATTCAACTTAACACTTGCCAAATAATCAACTCAAGTATCATGTTTTAAGTAGTTCTTCAATTAATCTATTCTCACCTATCACCTAATAAGACACTAATATGTAAATAAATCACCTAATAATGATTTGGAACTTCAATTTGCTCTAATCTTAAATTCAAGGCTAGTATGTAGGAAGATCTGGGATTTTATCCTAGGTTATAGGCTTAATAAACCTAAAAAACCTTCTTTTCCTTTTATTTGTAACAAATTTGAATTTCAATTTTATGCTTGATTTAAAGTCAATTTTCTTCTTAGTTTATCATTAGTTTACATAGAATACCAGCATGCCTTTTTTCTGTTTACAGCATGTTTATTTTCTGTTTATCAATCCATTTTTCCCTTTTTATGTCGTTTTTGTTGCTTGTTCTTATGCAAGTACAATATTCAAGTTGATTATAAACCTAATTAGCGTCCAATGACATTGATCTAAATTTAGATCTGATAATTGTTTGTTGTGTTTATTGTGAGTTTATTTGTTGATTGTTTGTCATCAATTGTGTTTATGCATTATTTAATTTTCTCCAAATAATTCGACAGAATTTTCTTTCTAAAATTTTCTCTTTATTATTTTTACCCCAAATTTGAAAACCTATCTCCCAATCCACAGTAGGATAACCAATTAGTGTCTTTTTACAATTAAGAGGGTGTTTCTCTTTGCATATAAGCTGATAAATACAAATATAAGTTGTTTAGTTAAATGTTTCTAAAAACTTAAGTGTAAATTATAAGCTGATTATAATCTATTTTTATAAGCTGGATTTCTTAACTTACAATAATCAAATTATAAGCTGTTTTGGTTTAACCAGCTTATTTACATTAATATTTTCATATTTTGTTTTATTTCTATATTAACATTGTTAAAACATCAAAATCCTATTTAATCTCATTTTCACACTTTCTTTTAGTCATTTTATCATTTTCTACAACAATAAGCTGATTATAAGTTAGTTTACAGAAACACTTCAACTGATTATAAGCTAATTCTATTTAAACACTTCACTGCTTATTTTTAATATGATTATAATCTAAAAATAGGCTTCTTCCAATCAGCTTTTGCTTCTGCTTTCAGTCTATCTTTGCTTATGTTTTCTCATTTCTTAACCCCATGTTTATAATTTCTCTTTCTAAAAGTTTCTCATCTTTTGATCAAAATGGCTTCGGTTCTCACATTCAAAGAGTTCCCTTGACAGATTTGGAAGAAAGCAGACTTGAATTGATATATAATTGTCATCAGTTTTGCTTGAATATAATATTTGTATATAGGTGGAGAATCTGTATATAAAATTTCAAATAATGATCCTAACTGCATTTTCTTATACAAAATTTTTATATTATTTTATGTTTGAGTGTTGGCTTGGGATTTGATAGGTAGAATTTTTGCTTTTTTTTTGTTTATGATGTGAGCTCATGTAAACGCAACATGTTTTTGTAATTTCCAATGAAATTTGAACGGAAAAGGTTTCTCCTGACCAAAAGTGGCTGTAAGTTGTAGGAAATAAATTTATTTCCAAAGAATGGTGGCTGACAATCGTAGGAAATAAATTTATTTCCGAAAAATGGAGACAGGAAATGGAAAGAAATAAAAGAAAATAAATTTATTTTCAAAAAATGATGACTGAAAGTGAAAGGAAATAAATTTATTTTCCAACGACCAATGACTAGAGATGACAACAGCTAGAAGAATGAAATAAATAAAAATAAATTTATTTTCCGGCAACCCATGACGACCGGTGGTGATGCTGAGACAGGAGGCACTTTTATTTCTAAGAACTAATTTAAAAAATAAAAGAAAATAAATTTATTTCCAAGCAACTGATTAATAAAAAAAATTAATAATAATATAAATAAAGACATATATGTAAAATAGTCCTAAAAACATAAACATTAAAAAAATTAGTATTAGCTACAATATCCCTTAAATTTATTTCTTAATTTAACTTTTTCCTTAATTTTCTTATTTTTCTCATGTATTCTGTGAGTTCTGTTTTTCTAATATTTTTCAGTTTCAACTTTAAGCTCCTATTCACAATAATCTGTTTCATTTCGAACTAGATGTCTCTTAGAGAGGGTATGCAAGCATTAATGAACCAGAACCAGAACCAAAATCAGAATCAAAATCAAAACAGATGTTAGTTGGGATAACTGAATATACAAGAGCATATACCTTCGAAGAGTGTATAAGAAACGAATAGAGCACAAAATATATTTCCATTACCACTAAAAAGCATTGCATCCAAATGCAGAAAACTGCTCAAGAGTATTTCCAATCCATGTTGCATATACATTCCCAGAGGAAAAGGGACGTCAATACACTCCAGTTCTCACAAAAAGAATCCATTCCACAAACTCTCGTAGTTTGATTATGCCCGTAAGTAACACAGAAAGAAAACATAAGGATCTGAATTGCAGTAATCAAATCCATTAAATTTACTTCAATAAGAACACATGAGAAACTTAATTGTCAATGTAGAAAATTTACTTGAGAAAAGGAAGTACACAGAAAGAAGGGCTTTATTAATAGTCAATTATACAAAGGCATAGGTAGAAAGTCTACCGGTGACACTGGCGAAGGGAGTGTAGCCCAAGCTAGTCAGTGATTTCAGCCCAAGCTTCATAACAGTTAAATAATAATAATAAAATTGAGCAATTATACTGCACAAATCCTTATTACAATCTCAATTTATATATCCACATCCAAATAACTAATGCAGCACCAAATTATAGGATACATTCTCTTTCAATGTATAAATGATATACTTGATATATTCAAATAAGAGAAACAGGAACAATTCACAAAAGAATTATGAACTTCAAATGATTTCTATCGGAGTTCACAAGCAATTATATGCAACATTAAGACAGGAGTTTTAAGCTTAACTTCGTTCAATGTTGCTTGGTTTCAGATCTCTGTCAATGATACCACCGGTTAGACTCCTTGCTAACTTTAATTGCTTGTGCTCAGATGGATCCCAAACAATAACAAGTTCATTTGTCGAAGCTATGGGAGATGGTTGCAAGAAATTTGCTCCTGACTCCTACATGTTAATTAAACCGAAAAAAGGTTATAAGTACATCCCATATCCCTGCCAGCAATCAGCAAAACAAGATTAAATTCAATATCATGACCAGGATCTATTGTAAGATACTAGCACACACGATTAGGCACTAATTAATATTAGGAATTGGTTGCAAATATGAGTTGCAGACTCAGACTAGAAACAGCTTAAAATATAAAAACACTACAAACTTTTCAATTTTCATAATAACCCTCTATTTAACACCCTATTTATTAATAGTTTGTATCAACAGCACCCTAATAGGTGTACTTGAACAAAAACTTTGAAAGTATGGGCACATATGAATTACTTTTACAAAACTTTCGTTAAACGTACCGAGTCATGGTTTAAGGGTGAGTCGGCAATATGGGTTTAAATAGAATGGGTCAGTTCATAATATATTTTGATCAATTTCTCTTGGTTCAGGAATTATGTCATCAGGAATTATGTCATCAGAAATTAGAGAGAAATTCCACAATTCTCCTCTCATTCACTTTGTCTTTTCCAACTATGTTAATTCTTGACAAGGGCACTTCAACATTTCTCTTCAATCTCCTAGGCCTTCTAACAACAAGAAATTCTCAAAGTCGTCTCGTTCGTCCAGTTGAAAGTAAGAAAATGAAGAATCAATTTTTTTTTTTTTTCCGACGATATCTAGTTTTTCTGGGAAAATGATTTCAGGGCATGGCAATGAGAGTGTGAAATGTTTCTATGATCAACCAATACGCTTCAACCAGTGTGGAGAACCCAAATCAAAGATTCTACTGTTGCCCTTTATGGAATGTAAGTTTCTGATTTTGAAATGCATCGATATGCTTATAACCTTGAAGGATTGAATGGTGGCAGATCGCCGGAAGAGAGTTTCTTTTCTGTGCCTATAATTGAATAAGAAGATGACAATGAATAAGAGTTGACAACAGTGAGAGTGGGAAGAGAGGTGTTTCCCCCTAAATCATGAAATATTCATTATTATGGTTAACATAAAAATTACTCATGATTTCATTTTTTGCTGTACAAATCTCATCCCTGAATTTTTAGAAAGAAGACTTTCATGGCACCTCATATCATACTTCACTAAATCTTTGTTGAATTTATGCGTCCTACCTTATTTTATATGATAATTTTTTATTTTCAACTATTCAATATGTGTGTGTGTGTGCGTGCATGGTAAATTCATCCTTCCTTTATGATTTTGCTAAATTAACTTGTCGAGGAAGAAGACTATTCATGAACTTTCTGAATAACTAAAATACTGAACTTTTATAGCAACTTACTGAAACGTTAATACAGCCACATGAGAAGCTCAGCATAATACAGCAACATCGTGTCTACCTTTAGTGTCCAAATTCTTTTTGTTTTCCACTTGGTTTTCATATTGGGATTTTATGGTTCTGGTTTGATTAATTCAAACTCAAGAAAGGTTTTTCCTTAATGAATTAGGTTTAATTTTTGGTCTAACCTATTTCCAAAAAATCAGCCAACATGTCCATGCCCCATTTGCCCAAAAAAATGACGTGGCATTCTTATCATATGAAAAATAATTAACTTTAACCTATCCAAAATTTTGGGCAAACTAACTCAAAATTCCAAAAGGCCTAGTATTAATATATTTGTTCAATTGCACCCAATAAGGTTGCTATTGATACAAACTTTTGGTAAATAGGGTGCTAGTAATAGAAAGTTTAAAATAGGCTGTTATGAACACAAAATGTAAAGTCTGGGGTGTTTTCATATTTTAAGCCACTAGAAACTGTAATATAACTTAACATGATAACTGTAAATGGCATTTACCTGAAAACAACTCTATGCTCAAAACTGCAGGAATCAACAACTAAATATAAGTGAGAATTTCCATTTCTAGAGATTTCACATCCCTTTATTTTGTGCATAGGTTTGAAAGTGAGACGGTCAAGCCAATCGATGCACTAAATATGTCCCCTCTCATATTTATTCATAAGCTTTTCCAAGCACTCCAACTCACTGCGTTCATTCCTAGGAAACTAATAACATGATATGAGGGATCCAAAAATATGGCCAAAATTGTCACAAATCTTTCTTAAAAGTATAGCTAAATATAACTAGCTTTCCTGGGGTAGTAGTTGGAAATTACCCATCAGCTTCTTTTCCTGGCCAAAGCCTAAGTTTTTGCTTACCTGTTTTGAGTTGCATCTTACTGTTGAATAGAAGAATAGAAGCCCCACCGATCAATCCCTCATCTTTCCCATGTGACACATCCCATAATTGCCAAGTACATGGACAACCCATGAGGGCTAAAATACTAAACATGCCCATGTGGGAAAAGGCATAACCATTTACAGCAGGAAGGAAATGTCTACCATGAACAACCTAATATAAATTTCCAAATTACAAATCAACTTAAGGAAGAGCATTTAGCAGAGCAATAAAGTTATGGGATCATTATTAACAATAAATAAGATAGACCATAAGTGATGATCTAATCATAAATGCCATCTTGTCAAACAAAATCTTATTTTGCATAGTGACATGAACTTCAAACTTTCAAGCATATATATATATTGATAAGAACCTCTGCCCCAGCTCTTCGCAAGGGTTTTGCAAACCAGAAATCTCAACATGCACTAAAAACAAAGGGTTGTCAGCTTAGTACAAATCAGCACCATAAACCCCCAAATCAACCTTCACATACATATTCCACACAATCATATACTTGTATCACACATACTGATACAACTTCAAAATATACCCCAAAAAAGTAAAATAATTTAAGCAAATAAAGTACAGACATACTGTTACAGCAAGCTGTGAGTGGGCAGTCAAGTCTCGATACTTAGTACTCTGGTGTAATTAGCTCGTTCCAGCAATTCGATGGTCCACCAGATTCCATTCTAACAAAAATTACAAAATATTTTCAAAATTCTGGATAAAAATAACACTACTGCACAAGAGAAGAAGCAATCAATTTAATTATTGAGCTAACCCTGTTCGCACAGGGAGGCCAAATGGTGCGCCATCAATGTAAAGTGCACACTCAACAAACAGCTGCGCTCTTCGATCCTCCACCAAGGGATCGATACCTACAAATATAATTAAGGTGAGATAAGAACAAATTGGCTCAATTGAGAGAGCATATATGCTTTACAGATCAAACAAAAATAGGAAAGCGTTCAAATAGAATATGAAAAGAGAAAGGGAAACCTGAATTGGGACATTTGGTAGAAGGCAACACTCCTTCGAATCTATCGATGCGAAAGGTCACCGGAAGATTGATATCACATGACAAGAAGAATCGAAACTCGTACCACTCATATTTTTTGACTTTTGATCTTAAATTAGTAGTTGTTCAAACTTGCGAAGGTGGAATGGTATTGGAGTTTCTGTTTGAGCACCAGCAGCATACAACTCATTGACATTCTTGCTCCCTTCAAACATCAGAAGCAATTTGCTTAGATTGCATTGGCTGTGAAGTGTGAAGCAATTCTACAAAATGCTTCAATCATGAAGAAGAATATGCTTCCTACAGGAAAAGAAGCACTTTATGAAATAAACCGTAAGGCAATTTCAGTCACCATTCACCACTAAAACCCACAGAAAAAAAAAATGCTTCAGAATTTTCGTAAAACAAAAGAAAAGCAAAATTTTCATGCAGAAATAACAAATTAGCATCATCACTTCACCACAACATGTAAGAATTCTGAAAATATTTGAAACTTACATTGAATTTGAAATGGAAAACTAACCTGCGGATGTCTTTTTCTGCTCCTTAGTTTCTTCGGTCGGCTAGGTTAGGGCCTTGTGTTCTAGCTGGTGGAACAGTGACCGGAGGCCCGAATGGCTGGTGGTTGCGGTGGCACTGGGAGGGAAATCGCAAGAGAGAGGGACGCCTGTTTGTTTGTCTCTGTCTGATAGATTTCCGCGATAGAGAGACAAAAGAGAAGGTACATATTCAAGTGTATTTGATTGATGTGTGTTTTGGGAAAAAATAAAAAATTACCGCCGCCTGAATTATTGGCCCGTTAAAACAAAAATATGCGCGGAGAAAATTAAGTGAATGCCAAGCTTTCAAGTTTCAATCTAGTAGAGAGCAGAAAAAATTGAAAATAAAGTAAATCAATTATGCGAAATAGGCTATTCAGCATATCAATTATTTGAAATCCTTCATTATTATATATATGAAATATCCCCTAATCTAGAAATTAATTGAAAATTAATTAAGTTAATGACAGTTTCCGGCGTAGTTAACTAGTGTAGCCAACAAATGGAGGACACATTTTCGCAAAATTACGCGTATTATTTTTGTGAAATTGAGCCGACAGATTTTTTGAAATCAATCATCACTTGTCACATGTCGCCTTCTCTAATTAGGCATATAGGTTTTGCGGAATAGAGTCCGACATAATTTTTTAAAAGGTTCAATCGCTGCTTGAAACGTGTCGCCTTCTCTTATTACACATAACCTATTTACGAAATAGTTTTCACAAATTGCTCATAACACCTTCCTCTTCACCGTTTCTTCCCAAATTCCAAACAAAATTTCAGGGGATATTCAAAGGAAATTCCTACAATTCCACTATTTTTTATCATATTTAGAATTTTCTTTCCTTTCTAGATGATTTTTTTTAATACTGTGATTTAGCATATCATTTATGCGAAATATTAGTCACTTTTAGGTAGTTATTTTGTCACTTTATAATTTAGAATACTCATTTGTATTTAAGGTAGTTATTTATCTTACAAAATATGAATAATTGAAATTTGTATCATTTTGCTAAAATTAGGGGATCTGGCTAATAATATTATTGTTTTATAAATAATATTATTTAATATTATAAATAATATTTATAAATAATAAATTTAATATATCATAAATGAATAATATTATAAATAATATTACTTATAAATTAATAATATTATAAATAATATTTATAAATAACAATTTTATAAATATTATATTTATTATTATAAAATAATATTATTAATAAAAAAATTTTAAATAATATTTATAAAAAATGAATGTATTCAATAATAATATGTTGGAATTTGAATTAGAAATTAATTGCAAATACAACTTGTAGTAATGGAGAAGGGTTCTTACTCGAGTTCACAATAACAGAGGGTGTTAGATCAGGGACCTGTCATCCCTAATCTATTGTTCTTACAAGTGGAGCACCATTCACACACATGTTCAATTATGATGAGAGATTTGATCAGCCCCAAAATTGCAGGTGAGCCGACACGAATATATGGCGGCTACTTGACGTTGAGAATGCATGGACCCTCACTTATTTCGATGAGTTAGGTTTTGGCCTGGTGCGGATGATTGGATTGATCTACTTCGACTAGGGCCCACTTTACTACTCTAGTGGAGTGTTGGCATCCGGAGACACACATGTTCCATTTACCGTTCGGAGAGGCGACCATCATGCTTCAAGACGTGGAGGTGATGATGGGGTTGCCGGTCAACGACCTTGTTGTTACGGGACGATATATTGTGCCCTAAATTTGCTGGCCTGCTTACTGTCAAGATTTTTTGGGATTCACCCCTTTAGACCGTAAGAATCAGCAAAATAGGTTCATGTTCTGTAACTTGCCAAGACACCTACAAACTAGCCTAAGGGTGACTTGTTGGATGAGGTTTACCGGTAGAGAGCATGGTGCCTTGTGATGTGGCTACTTGAAGCATTCATGTCTTGTGATGCATTGAAGAACAACGTGAACTTGATTCTGTTGTCGTTCTTAGCCAACTTTGGGGCTTGTTGCTAGTAAACATTTACTTGTTCATCTACAGGTACAGACAAAGTGTCATAATAAACTTCTAAAATTGTTTCTAAAGCATCTAGTCTATACCTAGGATAAAAAACAACAGCAAGAAAAAATAGAGGTGAAATATTTTTAAAATAATTTAACCATTTAATTTTCATAACTTCAACACATTCTTTTAAGTACATATCATTCTCAAACATATGTAACTTATCAACAATATTTACATTACATTGCAGAAAAATGTATGATGCTGGTTTATAAACATAACTAAATTTTTTGCAGTACCATTAAAAGCTTCTAATAAATTAATAATTAGGAAACAAATTTCCCAAGATTGTAGATAAATTAAAATATCATGATTTTCCTTTGAATATTAAAAAGTACACAATGCATTTTTATATTCATATGATAGTGCTAATAAAGTATAGGTGAAATTCTACTTAAGCACAACATCACGACAAAATTTTGTTGGTGTCAAATTATTAGTCCTCAAAATCTAAGCCAATTTTGTATGAATTTACTATAACTATATAAATGTTTAATATTATTTTTATAGTTGCGATATGTGCGTCTAAAAATTTTAAACTATCTTGGACAAACATAACATGCACATCTAACATGGAAAAATTTTCCGCCAACATTTGGTTGGCAAAGATCTTTCAATTGTGAAATGAATGCAGTGTTAGATGCAGCATTATCAAAAGAAAATATTCAATATTTTTTTTTTGACTAATTTATATTCATTTAAAATATCATGAATTATTTTATAAATATTTGCGGCAGTATGCCTTTCGTCAAAAGCACAAAAAGCAATTTTTCTTTTTTGCAGTTACCAAGAAATATCAATTCAATGCACAGTTAGACTCATGTATGAATGATCATGTCAGTTATTAGTCTAAATATCATAGCAAATTGAAACACGACTATTCATAGCAGCAAATTAAGAAATTAAATTTTTTTCCTTTCTTTGTATAAAGTTAAAATATTTCATTTTGTTGTATTTCTAGTGACAGTTTTAGCTAGTGGATTAATACATGATTTTAAAAATATAATAAATCCACTTTTTTCACCAAAAGAAAAACTTAATTTTTGAACATAAATAAATTCAGCTAAACCTCTTTTATAATTTTTTCATTAAAATTAAAAAATTGATTTTTAGAAGTTGCGTACCCGAAAATTTGAAGTTTGCGTTCTTTTTTTTCCAAGAACTTCGTGGGATGCTTGTGTTCAAGTGCCTCTTCATTGTTCTATATCCTCCGCACACTCTCCATTTGTAGCATGTATTACAATACTTGCAAATAACATATTCGTTATTTCTGACAGATTCCTTTCTAAAATGCGGTGACACATCGCTTGTGTACTTCTGAGAAATATATTGGTGATTGTTGTGTTCCGACTTCCTTTTTCGATTATATTTCAGTACTATAAAAAATTTAGAGAATATAAATTAATTTAAAAAATAATATAAGCTTAATAAAATTAACTTAAGTGAAAAAAAAAATTAACTTAAGTGAAAAAAAAATAATTACAAAATAAGTGCATAAAAAAATTAATTTGAACTTCGAAATAAAAACATACTGTGTTGTTAGTAGTTGTGTCTTAGACCATTTAGTCGGACATTTATGTTATTCATTTTTATTAATAATAAAGAGATTTTATTATCATTATTATTTGTTTGCAGATTACACATTAGTTATATATATATATCCCTAACCCAAATCATACATCATTATTTTTAAGTATAAATGCATTTTTATGATTTTCATTATATAAACGTCGTTTTAATAAAAGATTACTTTTTTTGCTAAGAAATTGAATACATGAACATAAGAATGTATTTGAAAATACATGAGGTGTTAGGACTTGTTAATCATCGGTACACGTATAAGAGGGGACTGATAGGGTTCTTATTTTATCACGACCAATTAAACGTCAGTAGCGTGAATAATTAAAAAGGGATAATTATAAAAGTGAATTTAAATTGAATATAAGAATTTCTTGATTTTTAAGGTTCGTAAGTAATTCAACATACGTAACTGAGGGGGTATGTGTGACATCCTTAACCAAAACTGAACATCATACATGACATCATTATAGGTTAAGTGCATTTTTACGTTACTTGTCGCATAAGTATCATTTTTAAATTGAGATTTCTTACATGCTAAAAAATTAAATATATGTGAATATTATAAGAGATTAAGTTGAAGTATATGAACAAACTAAGTTTTTAAAACTTGTTTACAGTCGGTTGACGTAAACAAGGTTACACTAGGGTTTTATACGTCGTGGCCGATAAAATGTCAGTAGCGCGAATAATTTAAAAGAAATTGTTATGAAATTGAATGAATTGGAAAATAAATATAATAAAAGAATATTTTTGATTTGGAAACCGTATTTTTACAACGACGTCATAATTTTCGGTTTTCGCCGGCATTGTTGAAGTACTGGAGTTACTACCAGGCGCCGATCAGGCCGTGAATATTCTTGGACTTGATTACATTAATATTGTTAAAAATAAGGGGTAATTACTTTTGGGTCTCTGAGGTTTAGCGCAACGAACTCGTAGGTCCCTCTATTTTGGAAATTATATCATCGGGTCCCTAACTTTTGAAATATTATACTCTCAGGTTCTTCCATCCAATTCTGCTGTTAGTCAACGAGAAAGTCAACGTTTTCTTCAAAATGACCAAATTACCCTTTGGTTTATTTGAATCGAACCATGGTTTATTTGAATCAGACCTGTGGGTCCCACTCACTATAAAAATTAAAAAATGACAACAGTGAGGTTTAAACTTACAACCTTTGATATATAACATAATATAATAACCAACTGCACCACAACACTTTAGTGTTTTAACTTGACGTGATAATATTTTATTGTGTAAAGCACAACCATTCACATTTTATCACTATAACAATTATCTATTACTTCAATTAAGATTTTTATTAAATAATTACATATTTATTTTTTAATCATCCTACACAAGTCTGAAAATTAGAAGAGAAAGTTTAACTTTTCCAAAAAATTAAAAAGAGTTTACAGAAAATTTAGTGTTTATTTTGAGAAATTAACAAAAATTAGAAAACTCATACTTTTATTTGGATAAATTAACAAAAATTAGAAAACTCATATTTTTTAGGGGTAATTATTTTT
>CANUEY010088942.1:0-17500 GCA_948099555.1 Croton setiger
TTTTCTAGCGGAAAACAGCGGAAAAAGACGGGGTTTACTCAGTTTTTTCATTAGAAATCATGTAATGTTACTAAATGCTTAACACAAGCAAGTCGCTTCAAATTAGTGGATGAGTGAAATTAACTTTATTCAAAAAAAGCCCCATAGAAAGAGGAAGGAAGTGAAGAGAAGATCGGGAACATAAAAGACTAGGCTAGACCAAGAGACTGAATATACCTACTGAATCGGTGGCATAAGCAGAAGAAGGCGGGAATCTAACTATAACTCCGCGAGTGAACGCAAAGAAGCAAACCAGACTAGACGGAAAGAACTCCGAGTAAACAAAGCAAAAGCCCATCTGACCGATCTAAAGCTGGATGAGAAGAGAGCCTATTGGCAGGCGGATTTTCTGCTTTCTTAGTTATAGTTAGAAAAATGAGTTACCTAGCTAGTGGAGCGAGGGTAGGGTCTTATCTATTTCTCTGCTCTGCATTTAGTCGTGATCCTTAGGCTTAACTCATTAAGTTTGTGTGCCGGGGATGGATAGCAGGCAGAAAGACTGAGCTTAGGTGCATCAAGCTCGTAGCATCTGAGAATATTACTTTCCTGAAAGCTTAGTAAGGAGATTCAGCCTTTGCCATGTATTGCATTTTATCTTAGTTATCGCCCCATGAATTCTTCAAAGCCTCCGACAAATCCGATCCGATGATCCCAGATCACACAAGGTGCGAAGCCTTGACTAATTCTGTAACATTGTGGCGTAGCGGATTTACTATTGGGATAACTTTCAGGGCTAAGACGATTACAAAGGGTTACTACAAGTGCTGTGATGAGATCTGTATTTCGGCTTGGTCGATCAAAGATACAGAGGAGACTCTGTCTTTGTTAAGACAGATTTGCCAATTCTGTTAGGAATCGATCTAGACTAGTTGCCATAAATAGCTCAAGAGACTCGGATTAGTTCAAACGCTCGGTACCAAGGGCCTAGCTGCTATTTCACCGGGAGCTAGGGCTATTTTCCACTAATAATTAATAATAATCTCCTGACCCTTGTCTAAATGGTAATAAGGAAGTGGCAGCAGTCCTATCAAGAGAAAGAAGTTCTTCTCTCTTTTCCCGAGTCACGAAAGCAAGCAAGAGTCCAATCCCTGATGTTCAGCCCGGTCAAAGGCAATGAATGGGGAATTAGACAAGTTATCCGACAGGAGCACAGTACCCTCGGAAAGATCAAGCTCTGCGGAAGTGATCTCACCACGAAATGGAGAAGACAGAACCTAACCCTAGTGCTACCTTTCTCCGTTGCAGGAGAAATCTTAAAAGCCTCTGGCTATAGTTGTATATAGAATGGCGTACCTGGCAAAAGCCATAATAGGGGGTGGTCGCTTACAAATTTGCTTAACTAATGTAGGTCGCCCCCAATTAATGCTTTCACGCTGTGGTCTACCCCGTCTTACTTGTAATTAGGCTTGCGATAGGAGCTCCCGGACGCATAAAGTAAAGGCATCCATATCGGCTTGCGCTCTTCTTTTACTTGAAGCGGCATGACAGAGTTACTTAGCTCGACGTTAGGAGATTCAAGTGGAACCTGTCACCTTAGACAGGCAGGGAAACCGACCTTTTTTTTTTGGTAGAATGTACTGAGTCCGCTTTATTTTCGCAGGTTTGGGGGGCTAGCGAGCTGATGGACATAGATAAGATCCGAGATCGGCTTAGCCCGAGCCTGTTACTTACGGAGTAGCTCATTTCATCACTGGCTTTTGGAGGCCTCTTGTGCTTTGCCAGAGGCAGTTCCGTAGTCGTAGTTCATTCGAGGAAAGTATCTATTTAGGGAAAACAGTAATGAACCTGGAACATTAATTCCAAGATTTTCAGTGAAGAAGTGGTTCATTTATGAACAAATATTTAGTGTCATACTCCAAAAAATTCTATCTACATATGTCATTGTTGTGAGATTCAGCAGGCCGAGGGGCGAAAGCCTATTCACTGACGATCGGCACTGCTTTATTGAGATCTGAATTTGGCCTACGAGAGGCAACAAGAAGCCACTAAAAAAAAAGCAAACGAAGCGAATACCACCACGAGCTTTCCATTCAGATTCGTATTCTTCTGGTAAGAACCGAGATCGAAGGCTTCTTTCCTTAGACAGCCTGCTCCTATTCCACGACATTCATTACAGATGGAACTACGCTACGACGTGCATTGAGACTTGAAATTGCTTATTCAGAGAAGGGTTCTCCTGAGGGCGGGGATTCTGCTTAAGAAAGAGAAAGAGGCCCATTCACAAGCATAATCGTAGATAGAGCGAGCTACCCGTCTTTGATATCTTTCAATATATAATGAAGGATCTCCCCTTTGTTCACCGCGGATTCTCGCCTAACTAAATCAGACTTGAGAGAAATGCTCACGGTTCGAGTTTGAAAGAAAAGAAGTTCCAATTCAAGGTTGTGCGCCCGTATCCGTCTCCATCCCTGCTGTCAAAGGCACGACTCAAATGCTTTCTTCTATTATCTGGTAATTTCTTACTTTCAAGAAGACAAGGTTGCGAAGCAAAAACCTACCTAGTCCTTGTTATTTCGGTCGGTGAGCCCGTATCCGTTGTAGTAGCCAAAAGCAGTCAAGACATCGAGTAGCCCCCATAGATCGGATAGAGTTGAGGATTTAGGAAAGAATCGTGATAGCTTAGGAAAGCCCAGAGAGATCGAGGCTAGGATCAAATCAGATAGATCCGAGCGCGAATGTAACATTAGGAAAGAGGACCGTAAGGAACCCCAACAGAAACAGGAATTCCAATAAAGACAATCTTTTCAAACATCTTTGATGTTTAGAATCCATGCAGGGCGCTAGAAAGAGTATAGACAAGCTTACCTATAGAAGGCAGGGTGGGCTATTATATTAATGGGATAGGGCAGTAAACCTAGCTAGGCAAGGTATTCATCACAGGCCGAAAGCGAAAGTAGAAGAGTGATTGGTACAGTTCACAAAATGGATTTGATAAGGACAGGACTCGAGCTAAGAAAGGCATTTGTGAACGGGGAAATCAAATGCCCTTGAACCAGGGTGATACGACGTATCTCAGTTAAAGGTAGAATGTAATAGTTCTTGTTTTGTTTGGGTTGAGCTAAGATCCACCCCATCCATTTCTTTCCTGAAAGCTCCAGTAGCCCGCCCGCGGGAGAATCACTTTGTCTTTGCGCGGTGAAACTCTTCTTTACATCTTCTTCCTTGTCCTCCGTCTTCCACTTATTATCAACTCCAATCCTCGAGGGAAATGAAAGATCGTCTAGGCCAAGCGGGAATCCCTACCCCTAATATGAATTGGAGTTTGCTGAAGCTTCGTCCAGTCCCGAGCTGGGAAGTATTATAGGGAGTGATTCGATTCTCTACCTCTTTTCATGCGCGAGCACTAGTCTCTTTCTTATTATCAATGCTTGAACTATCACTCTTTAGTCAGATAATACCTCAGTCTGGCAGGGCTTCTTAGCAAGCCTGGGAATACGGGTTCAGTAGGGAGTTCAATCAAAACAAAAAAAGGATTCTAATCACCGTATTTTAGAAATGAGCAAGGGATAGTAGCGAACTCTAGCTCGGGGCAGTCGCTCAAGGGGTCACTCCCTAAAAGAAAGGAAAGGATAGAAACAATTACCGACCTACGATTGGCTTTCGAAAGCTCTTCTTTCGTTCCCCAGCATAGATATAGATCAGATGGGGAAGTAGGAATTTCTACATTTCTAGGATTCTCTTTGGTTGCACGCCTTAGCTTAGTTCTTCCTGCCATGCCAATTTGCTTGAAAACCCAAGAAAGAGTATCGTATCGACCGACCAATAAATTACTTATTTTAACAAAAATAAACCCACACACACAAGGCAATACAAGGTGGCAATAGCCAATTTTGAAGCCAAACAAGATGATGGAATGCCTAAAAGGAAGCTTTTCTTGATGGTAATCGGTTGGCAACTTACAGGGTCCAAGGATGCTCCTTTGGACACTTGCCTTCACGACTCTTCTCTTGCATACCCTCAAGGTCGATGCTAAGCATTTATGGGCTTCCAAAAAGGAAACATCAAAAGTTGAGCCCAATCATACTATACTGGGCCTTGGGGACCTAAAGCCCAATTATACAAGTTTTTACAAAACAGCCACTTTGCTACATACATAGGTAACGACTCCTACGACCTAGACGCTACATGGACACTAAGACAGGACTGTGACACTCTCCCCAAATTATTATGCAGACGTCCTCGCCGCCTTCTTGTTCAGAAAATCTTCGATCTTGTCCACGAAAGGCAACAAACAAGGTCTCGGCGCGCTCCCAGCTTGCTTCGGCAATCGGCAAGTTATTCCACTTCACCAAAGACTCCATATGTGGCTTGTTGTCCGGTGTGCTGCTCACTTGACGGTCTGCTAAGACTTCCTCAGCTTCGCGCTCTGGCATAACGGTCACGTGAGGCATCGGTCTTGGTCTTGTGGAAGTGCTTCGAGCGGGGGATCATAGGAGTCACATTAGAAGGAACAGTTGACTCATCAGTAGGAAAAACCCTTTCATTGAGAAAAGGCCCACTGTTTTCTCCTTCCCCTCCGGTCATTTTGTCGGAAGTTCCCGCTTATCATCCCACGCACGGGGGTTTTTCTATAAAGAAAGCTCAGTATCCCCGCATCTTCGCAACAACTCCTATGATTTTCTCGGTCATGCACACTACAAGGAGACAGAACTGGATCTTTTATTCGCCTTCCAACGGGGACTCTCTCAGGTCCTGAATCTCTTTGGATCATCGGGTGAATAAAATAAGCGCATCAACATCATCCCCGGTTGTTGTCCCGCTTGAAAGCAATCATTGATCGGCATTCTATCTAATAGACAGCATTTCTTTGTCATGCTTCGAAGGGCCCTTTCTTTCTTCCATTTCGGACTTGTCTTGAGGGGCCTCCCTACTGGAGTATTCTTTTCTCATTGACTTCTTGCAGAGGCAGAAAGCGAACCTAGGGCTTTTACTTTACAAAGGCAGAGCGAAACCGAAACGATAAGAGCGGGAACACTCATTAGATTAGTGCTCCCCCTCGATCTATCATGGATTAGGGGGAGAAGCAACCTCTATTCCTACTAGCTTGAGCTCTAACCTTCCTTAATCTTATTGGAAGATAAATTGTGACCTGCTATTTTTTGATCTTTCTTTGTCACATCCTTTCTCTGCCTGGATGGCCTGCCGGTCATGCCTTTATCTAAGCAATTCACGTCTAAGTCCCCCGCAGCTAGGGGCATAGAGTCTGCCTCCCTATGCATAGGCATAGAGGAGGTCATTGTCTGGCCAATATCTCCGAATAAAGTCCTCTTTCACTTTCTTTCTGCTTAACGCATGAGCAACCTGGTTGTGCCGCCCAGGCTTTTCCACACAAAGTCATATTCTTGCAAGAATTCCTGCCATCTCGCTTGCTTAGGGGGCAGCTTTTTCTGCGTCTTGAAGACGGTGTTAGCAACATTGTCAGTCAATGTACAAAATTTTCTTCCCAACAAATAGACTCGCCAGGTATGAAAACAATGCACCACAGCTGTCATTTCCTTCTCATGTGACGAGTACTTCTGCTCTGCCTCATCTAACTTCCTACTTTCACCTTCCTGACCCAGCACTCCTCCAATGGCTTTGTCTGAGGCATCCGTGTGCACTTAGAAAGGCACCTAAGTAAGGCAATCGTAGGACAGGTTCTGTTGCCACTTCAGCCTTAAGCTTGTCAAATGCTTCTTGGCATGCCACTGCCACTTGTGATCTTTCTTGAGTAAATCCGTGAGAGGTCCCCGTAACAATTTCCGATAATAGTTAGCCAAGCCAAGAAAAGACCTCACCTCGGACACTTTGGTGGGTGGAGTCCAATCCACAATGGCCTGCACTTTCCTCCCATCCATTCTAACCTGGCCTTTGCTAATAAAATGCCCCAAGTATCTAATTCCTTTCGGGAAAAGTCACTCACACTTTTCCATCTTTACATATAGCTTGTGCTCCCTTAACCGAGTGAGCACTTTATTAAGGTGGAACGTGATCCTCTAGGGACTCACTATAGATAACAATATTATCAAGCAAGAAAGCGATCAATATGGTTATAAGTTATAAAAGACATCACTCATCAAATTTCAGAAGGTCACTATAGATTCTTTTCTAAGAATCTAAAAAAAGTGTACACGACCCAGGCACCCTCCATTTAATGCGGATACTCTAGACAGACCCAACCCGTGGCACTAGTGATAGCCCTGATCGGCGCATTCACTAAGGAAGTCCATCAACAATGGAAAGAAAAAGAAGTGGTAGATGTGCAAGCTTCCTATTCCGCATAAGTCCTTGAAGACTTGTAAATCGGTTCAGATTTAGCATTCCTAAATAAAGGACCCGCAACGGCAGAGACTATTTAAGCTATTTCACTCCGTTAAGTTAAATAGTTACTATGTTCGGAATCATAGCAGGAAAGACGAGCTAAGCTTGAAACTCTTAGGCAACAAGTCTTTGATTCGATTGATTTTCACTCTTTCGTCCAAAAAGTCTAACTAGTCCATCTGCCAAGCCCTTCAGACTCTCCTATTCGTCCAGTTAAGAAAGGCAGCTTCGAGGCATAGGACCGTGAGGTGGTTTTAGCGAAGCCGGGATTCAGGAAGTTCAGCCGAGGGCAATAAAGAAAATAGGAATTGTATCTACTCTATCACCTTAAGGTAAAGAAGCATGAGACTGAAGAAGTTAGGCATCTGTAGCAAAGGAAGCTGTCCCATGCCTTAGGGCCTTTTCTTCTCACTTTCTCGATGGAAAGAATAGGCTTGGGCTCACCATCTAAGCTCCCTCCTAGAACGGCAATTGGGCTGCAGTTCTGCCTTTCCTTAGAAGAAATATCGTAGCGTAATTTCAAAAGTAGAAGTCAGACAAGAGTTTACTAGGATTCTTCAATCCGTTGATTGAATGTCTATCACACTTTCACATCCTAGGAAGTTTGAACTGTTGTTTCATACCAAAGGAATTATCTAATAAGTGCATTTACCCTGAATCAAGAAATCCTCGACCTTATGATACATTCGGTAAGAGACGCCGCCCAAAGATAGGTAAGATGCCCGGATAGCGTAAGAAAACAACCTAAGGTCAATCCTAATCAGACTTTGATGATAGCCTCAAGCGAATCTAGCATTTTAACCAGTTTTTAATCCTCTTCTGTTAGACCAGACTTTGTCTTCAGACCCCTAAATTATTAATTCCTGGGCTGGTACCATGTCTTCACCAACCAATATCCAATATCAGGTATCAGGAGCAGGTTAGGAGCTTCCAACAAAATATTTGTCTCACTCAAATTCATAGTATGAGCCTCTATTTCAAGCTCTTCAACTCTTCATTGCTTATAATATTTCCTTTATTATTTTAATTCTTTTAATTTATCTTTATCCATAACATAACGATGAGAATTTACAGTATTCGTATCCTTAGATAAAAGAAAGGGTAGGGATGACTTTTCTAGTAAAATGAAGAAATATTTCAAGAATGTGTCAATAGCGCTACGATAATTATCTGCAACCCCATGATAAAACCGAGAAAGAAACATATTGACTCTTTTTCTCAGAAGTCTCAAGTGAGTATTTAGAGCCACTGCTGGCTGGACCATTATAGCCGTACCTCGCATTCGTTGCATTAATATCATCAAGATAACAAGCAAGAAGTTGGATGGAAGATGCCACCGGAAGGATGGGTAAAGTTGAATACTTATGGAGCATCCTGGAACAATCCAGGCGCAAGCGGCAGCTGGAAGTATTTTGAGGAATAATAAAGGTGAATGGATTGGGGCTTTCTCCTATAGGATTGGTAATTGTTCGTCCCTCTCGGCGGGACTCTGGGAATGGAGGAGACCCCGGTTGATTGTTCGAAAAGATTCGATCCTAACTGTCTTTTGCCCGGTGTAACCATTGAGATAAAGGCTTTCATTCCGGGGGTAACCGAAAAGACTATTTGCTCTCGGATGTACTTCACCGTGGAAAGAGGCTTGACTTTGCTCCTGCATACACGCCGAAAGGCACTACTGAGACGGGGTACCTTAGAGGAGGGCTAGAGTTGCTTTCTAACTTCTTTGCTTATGCCCTATAACCTTAACCTGAAAAGTAATGGCTTTCAGCTCTCTTTACTTCTTGCGTTTACCTGGGGAAATAGGCTTTCCTTTCTGCCTAGGGTCTGCTTCGCTTCAAAATTGCCTGAGAAGAGAAGGTAAATGTGCCTGCAAATAGCCTATGAATATCTCACTTAGAATTCAATGATTTGAAACTAGGCTTTCAAACGAACTGTCTTACTAAAGACACTCTCCTAAGCTAGCTTTCTAGGATCTAACGAGAAATCTGTAACTTGAAAACCTCCTTCCATGGCAACTACTAATACTAAATGGGAATACCCGGCACTGAAACTATCAACTCCTCAATCAAAGGGCCTATGAACAAGAGCTACAATGGATAGAAAGGGTTGGCTAAAATCCCTATTGGAAAAAGGGACTGCTTGAAAAGCGATGAAAGGCACCCCCTAACACTGGAGACCATTCCCGGGGATCGATAGCCAAAGTAAGTGAACTACTGCCTATGGAGAGTAAACTTTTTGCACTGAAAGTCTCCTCCTTCTTACAATTATAGAAGAAGCTCAGAGAGTTGAATTCCTCTCCCGTTACTTCTTGTAATAGGAGTAAGTATAGCTTAAGTGTGTTAAGGTCTGAGTCGAGTGACTTATGCTTTACAAGAAAAGAGAAGTATAGCCTCTTCTTGTTCTTGAGTCCGAATCTTCTCCTCAGCCTCCCTTTTGACTACCTTGATAAAGTAAAGTTCTCGCACAGCGTAGTAGGAATTAAGGCAAATCACTAATGAAATAAGTTTCTCAGTTTCTGTGGTTAGGTTGGAGGGGAACAGGTCTCCAATTCCTAAGAATTTTCATGGATATGTAGGAACATAACTACGTCTATATCTCGACTTTTACGATCAAGAAGCTAGATCCAGCAAGAAAGAGACAAGAGAAGGTGGGTCTGACATAGGTTCTGTGATCCACAATTAGAGTAGTGAACTCTCTCCTTTTGTTTGACTGATTGTGAAGACAAGCCGTCGATCTCGTGGTACTGACCGGAGTTGCTTAGACAAAGCACTCCTTCCCTGGATGATCTTATAGCCCATCTCTCTTTATGAATTTCGGTTAGTTGGGCTTCACAAGGAGAGTTTCCCGGGACTCCTTCTAGTTAATGATGAATCTTTACTTGAAGTAAAGAAAGCCGAATTTCATACAGAAATTCGAATAAGTCCTAGTAGGATAGAATAAAGGAGGTATTCAAATAGATTGAGCAGCTTAGAGGGACTAGTCCATTCCAAGACACAAAGACCCATTGACGGTAAGCATCTTCAAAGACCATGGAGGAAGGATGAGGAATCTTGGACCATCTCTTTAAGGATTCAAGGCTGATAGAATGGATAGTTACTTGAGTTCTAGTTCAAGTCTATGAATCACTAGGACCTATAAGCTACTAAGATCCTTTTTTCTTTGGTAATCAGAATAATTTACATTAGACACTGAAAGGGAAAAGGTATATCTTTTCCACCGTATGCGACTCCCTTCTAGACTCACCTAATTTCACTAGTGAAGATAATCTCCTCTAGAGATATGATTAGATTAAGAAGAAGGGGTATCTTCTCAAAAACGAATTGGGACTTAGTTTTTGGGCAGATTCATGCTTGTGCTCTTATTTAATAAGCGGTGGATTCAACCGGTCCAAAGCCGCAAGTCAGATAGTTAACGAATGGAATAAAGAGGCGAAGTCCAATTTCATTGAAAGGCGGTATTCCCCTTTGTTAGATTAGATCTAGCAAGATCTGAGAAGGCTTTTTTTACTCCTACTGATGCAGGAACTCATCCCCATGGATTTGATTCACGCCAGGGTCTTAGTACACTAAGACAATCTCTTTACTCAGTAAAGCAAGAAGAAGAGGTGTCCAAGAAGAAAGGTTTTCAATTTTTAATTTAAACAGGACAAGGGATCCGCTATTATATCTAAGCAGTGGAAACTGCCAACCGGTCCTAGTCTGCCAAAAGTAGAAAACGACTTATATGTTTATGTAGAAGAAGCCTGTATTAAGATCACCAAGCTTGAGCCAAGTGATTCTATCTTTCTGTTTATAGTTTATAGATGGCTTCCTCCCTCTGTTGCTATCAACAGTTCTATTTTCAATAGAGTCCTGAGTTCCTTGATGGATTTGCAGTGTGGAGCTTACTCAAAACTTGAAGAAGTCTATTTGAGATACTACTACTGTGCTTTTTATTGAATTCCTTGAGGTCACTCTTCAGCAGCTTCTTGCATCGTTGAAAGATTTGAGTCCCTTCCATTTTCTTCTTCCAGCAGAAAAAAGAAATCATCATTCTGAGTCCAGTAATTGAAGAAGGTTTTGGGTTTGGTTGGAGCAAATAACTGGACATAGGCAGGGCAGTGATCTGAAACACTTTGAGGAAACAGAAGAGTCAGGAAGAGCTGTCAGATAATTATCATGGATTAGTACTCTATCAAGCTTTTAGCTATAAGACCTTCACTTCTAAAAGGGTGGTCAAATAACTCAGCTTGATGCAGGCAATCTTGAAAATAAGCAATACCCTGAGGAGGGTTATCACTAGGACAATTGGTTTCAGAAACGCGTTTGATAACATAAAAATCGACCATTAAATTAATAAAATATCCAGGGCTGACTTCCTGATCCCAATTTCCTATCTCCATCTTTTATGAAACCATAGATGAAAGAGGCAGATAAGAGGTTACTCCCATCAGACTTAGCAATGGATAGCTTGAGCTGTAATGGAATTGACTGTTACATCCACCATACCAAAGTAAGAAAATTCTACCAAGGTGAGAGGAATTCGAATTGTGCAAGAAGGCCCTGTTTGGAAAAACTAAAGAGGGCACTATATGTTATGGACCTCCAACAAGACAAAGAGGGTCAATGTTCAGCCTTGAGATCAGTCACTATTTTGTTTTTAGGGGATTTCCATACCTTGTGTTCCAGACAATAAGTTTAACCATTAGGCTCAAATAGGAATTCCAGCTCCTCAATACCAACACTGAGGTTACCTTAAATACCCTTCTTTCCCTTCTTCTGCAGCTGGTGAATGTTCCTCGTTATAGACCATAGCTTGATCTGCTGCAGCTCTTAATTTCTTTGGAGAAAGATGATGTACACTGTCAGTTGAAGTCTTCTCTCCTTTGCTGCTTTTGAACTCCATTCACCTTCCTAGTTCTCAGCTCGTTCAGTAGTTCACCCATGAAGTTAGTAGTCCTCCGTTCCTTTACCGTACCGCCCTGTCATCATAAGACTCTGTTCTGTGGCCATCCATCTTTTGACAGGCGCTGCTTCACCAATTCTATTTCTATTGCTTTCTCTCTTTTCGATTTTAGGCCTTCTTTGATGCATGCTGCCGTCAATAGCCAAACTGGCCAAGATCCACCGTTATGATATCTCCAGCGTGTGTTTCCAAAGAACACATCCAGTTACAATTATTACAATGACAATGCGCCACTAATGCCTGGGGTATGTTCAGTCTCCCCTAATTAATAGTCTGACCAGCGCTCCTCAATGAAATCAATCAATGCCGTTGCTTATGCAGGTGTAGCTAGACAGCTCAAGATGGCAATGCAGTTTCCCACTATGGACCACCTGCAGTCCATGCGAGCTGGGCTGACATTGCCAATCAAATCCCGTGCTCGCCCAATATAGTCTAGTAGAGTAGAGCTCAGACGCTTCCCATTGTCCGTCTGGTTGATGAAATAGGGGTTCCCGGTGAAAAAGAGGAGAGAAGGTGAGAACTCTCAATCGAAGGCGTACAATCATGCTTTGTTTCCTTCCCTTCACTTTGCTTGTTTCATACAGGACTATTCTTTCTTTGAGGAACGGAACCCTCTTGAATCAATTGACTAGCCGAGATAGATGAGTTTCATATCATAAAAGATGATTCTTTCGTATAAAAGGTATCCTACCGATCGGAAGTCTTCGTTGGGACCCTTTCAACCATCTTCCTTTTTCAAGAAAGCTAGTATCCTCCCTCATTTCATTTCTTTAATAAGAAAGAGCGCTAGCGAGCTTCTATTCTCTCCGTAAAGTCACCGCCGTACTAGTTATCTGAACCCGAACAACTGGACCTTACCTACTCACTCTTAAAGAAAACGAATGAAGTACCGAGCCGGAAACTTAACTAGGAATCAAACTCGCCTTCTCCCTTATTTCTTTTATGAACTCACTGACTCCTTTTTCCTCTCTTTCTTGTCTCCCCCACTTCGTTTAAAGAATGGATAATTTTCTGCTTTGCCATTTGAATTCCCCAGTTCTGTTGAAGGCTGTCTCTCGGGAATCCTTGACTCCCTGATCTTTCTTATCTTATTGGATTGGGTACTTTCCCCCTTTGCTCAATATAAGAAAGCAGGAAGCCCGAGCAACCTCTATCTACTGGGCACTTATAAAGGCAGGCCGAACCAAAGTCATCTTGCTCTATTCCATTGGGTAAAACTTTGACAGACTATCCTTAATTGACTTACAGGAAAGAGAGGGAGCTACTGGCCGTAGCGCCCGAACGGCAAGGAGAGAAGCTAGCCCCGCAGGGAATGAAGGATCAAATGTAATTAATTATAAATTACATAAGTTCTCAAAGTCTCTCCCACTCGACGAATCCCTCTCTCTTTGGTCGAGTTCTTTCATACCTCTCCTGCTCTCACGGCTACTCCTTAGCTCTTATGCTCGATAGCGACCTTTAGATCGTTAGCCCCTTTCAGGTATGGAAGGGCGGCTTATGACAGGCTTTCTCACAGGCAAGCTTGAATTTCTCACATCCGGATACTCTATAAATCCACTCACTTTATCACTCGCTGTAACAGAAAGAAGTCAAACCTCAAGGAATTCAACAACGGGCTCTCTTTCACTAGTCTTTGGAAGAAAGTGAATGGGCGTAAGAACAAAACGCCTGGCTCACTTCAGGGGGAGTGGAAGTTTCTGCCTTCCCTGCGATTGGGGTCTTCCCTATTCAATCTTCTTTATTCTTACTCTTACTTAATGAGTTCATCTTTTGAATCTATTAGTACAGTCATACAAAAGACGACTAGAAAATGAAAGGTTCCATGTAGGGATAGTCTCATTAAAGGTAAGCGCAGGCCCAGAAGGTAAGGTATTCAGTCTGTCAGGCTAGACCTATGGAGCTTCCATTACCTGAGTATGAGAACCTATAGAGGGGAACTCCGAGGGATCTTTCATTAAGATAGGAGGGGATTACCAATGGAGCGGGCTCTAAGGGATGGAGAAGGAATGGAAGGCGAGTAGAGATAAGAAGACTAGGTGCTTTGGTTGACTTTGATTAGATAACTGTTCCAACGAGGCCTGCTGCTTAACTAAAATACGAACTGGCTAAAACTTCCAATATGGCAGGTAAACTAACTCAAAAAGGAAATGAAACCGATTCGTATACAATCTCTTAACCAATAAACTAACTAGCTCTTACTCGTTCAAAGTCTTACACTCGCTGGCTTCCCTTACCGCTTAATGCAGCTTGCTTCACTTCTTCTTCTACCGTTCCTGACCTCAATCCAAAAAAAGTAGGCGAAGAAGGACAGTCTCGTCCCAAAAGGCCATACCTGTTTCAGAAAGGAAGACCGTTAAAATATAGACTACTTACTTGTTGTTGACTTCTGCCCTCAATACTTTCCTGGGTTGATGAAACAGGCTGAGAAAGTCCTTCTCTCCCGCATTGCTTGACTGCGACACCTGTGACATAAGATGAAAGCATTAAGCTTTGAAATGAAAGTACAAGGTCTGGCTCGTGCGGTGGAGCTACACATGGGTGATTGGAAGGGCAAGGTAGACCTGACTCTAGCCACCATGGATGACTTTAAAGTGGTACTGGGGATAGACTTCCTAAGGCAAGTCAAGGGAAGAGGCAAGAGCAGGGACTGATTCCACATGGAGAAAGGAAGGAGTAGGACTTAGTTAGCTCTTTCCTTACCTACATGCAGGTGAAGGGATAAATGTCCAAAAGTTCGGTCTCTGGCCCCTTCCCCCTTTTTATTAGGAGAGAAAGCTCCGCAAACTTCGTTTCTAATGGTCCCTAAGAATGTTGATGAATAGCAATGGAAAGAAATAGGGTATGGATAGTTGGATAGCTAGGCTAGGGATTCAATCTATTGTTTTGGTACTCCCGATGGGAATGGAAAGCGTACGAGATCTAAGGGCTAAGAGATTTTTCCACCTCAAGCCAAAGGAAATTCCACTTTTGCCGATACAAAAACAAGGCAGAGGTTCTACTATGAAAGCTTACCTGGAATAAAGCAAGGCAAGAAACACTAAGTCTAAGGCAGAGGTTTAAGGAAAGAGGCAGCATAAACGGGAAACATGGCCCAACCCAACCTAGTTCGAGCTTGTATTAGTCCCAGGGGGTGCTGATCCATACATAATAGGCATATAGAAATGATTTTACGTCAAATAACATCAAAGGTCTTGGTTTCAGAAGATGGAATGTCGAATGTTTTTCACCCGGAGAACTAATTGGATTGTTGCGAGCGGAACGAATGGGGCGTGCGTTGGAAGAAGCGGTTTGTTACCGAGCCCTTTTATTGGGAATAACAAGAGCATCTCTCAATACTCAAAAAGTTTTATATCTGAAGCGAGTTTTCAAGAAACCGCTCGAGTCTTAGCAAAAGCCGCTCTCCGGGGTCGAATCGATTGGTTGATTCCTTGTCTTTCAGTTTCTGGTCTACGGGCGGGAGTAAGAGTCCTTTTTCTGTGCTGTGGAAGAATCTCGTCTGGTCTCATCCACCAAGTCTTGTTCAGCTTCTGAAACAAAGAAGAAAAGTTCTGGGTAATTAGCCCAACCAACCTTTCAGTATTCAGTATCAGCTGAGGTGGAAAAAAAGACATCTACCTTTGACTTTGAGAGAGCTTTTCCTTCCTTCAAGAACCCCACTACGCGGTAAGTCCCTTTATGTCGTTCCAAAGTATCGAAACAATGTGGGAAGAGCCAAACCCTTGATGTGATATTCTTCGTGTTAGGGAGACAAGGGTTTAGCTAAGGAATTAGAGCAGATTATAACTTTCATTCTCACCGGAATTTCTTGCTTTGACTGTAACTGGCCGAATCAGTTTCGCAGCATGGTTGATTTCCCAAAAGAAGGGAGAAAAGTTAGCCTACAATCGCTTCTTCTCTTAATTCTTATTTATATATATATATATCTTATCTGTCCCTCGCTCACTTACAGGCGCACGTACAGGACGTGTTTGGCCCTACTTCTGAGATTGTATTAGAAACTGTTGAAAGATCCTCCGTCTATTGGGAGTAGCGAATCCCCTTTATGTCAGTAAAATCCGATCCAAGCCCTATCGAGACTCTCGCACCAATGAATGAAGCTTTGTTCAACAGTTCGCTCAAGAACTGGCACAATGTACTTTTTTCGTATTGATTTTTTTCGTTTAAAACGAGAGCTTGATACCCGCCCAGAGGTGAGAAAAATAAAGGCTGGTCCAAGAATCTTGAATTGATCCACCAAGAATGTCAACTACTACGAGGCCTGTCAGAGCAATTGTCCCATCCTCTTGTCCAGGCGGAGGAGAAAGAGGTAACTAATTTGTTTGTTTTGTTGAGGAATTTCAGGGTTAAGTGTAAGTGTGGAACCGATTCAAGTAAGGAATCTTAGCCCGGCCGAGTTTCAACTTCCTATACTAAAGAAAAAGTGGGCCTTTGCCTTCCAGCCGGACCATAAAGAGCATGTCTTAAACCCTGCTTTTAACAAAACCCTCAGTATGGGCTTCCCTTCTTCCTTCTTTTGAGTAATTTTTTCCTCCGTCTGTGCTTTTCAAGCCTTAGGGATTAGTGAATAAAGTCACACAGACGTAGATGGGGACAAAAAAAGGAATGAGCCTGCTCTTGCCTCTCATGAATCTACTCGACCATTCCGGAATGAGTGAGATCCGTATTGAAGAATCCGGTTATCGACTCGGCTGCTATTGAATCTAAGCCAATTGAATCAGCAACCGCTGGTACAGTAAGCGGTCTTCAAATAGCCGTTGTTGGGATCCTTACTAGGTTCTGCTTCCTCATAGTTCTCTGGAACATGATTCTCTCATACGCACTCCTATTAAAGGAGTTAGGAAGCCAAGATCTGATCTGAGTAGTTCTGGTAGCACCCTGGTAGCCAATGAGCGCTTGTCTGGTATCGAATGAGCTCAAGTAGTTGAGTAGCTAAAGGCGTTGCCTTAGATTAAATCCTATCTTCGGATAGCTTCCTACAGACTTCTTCCCTTATTTATGGAAGTTCCTGGATTGTGTGAAAGAGGGTATTGGCTTATTAGCAGCTCAAGCTCCATTTCAAAGGTGAGGAGTGAACCTTCTGGCTGATTCAATATCACCGGAGTCTGCTCAGGGAAAAAAACCTGCAGCGCAGTTCCTTTTCTACGAGACACTGGAATCGGGTCTATCTTAAGCGGGAAGAATGCCTACCGACGGCTATGAGTTCAATAAAGGGATTCGGCATTCAAGAACTCCCTCCTAAAGTCCCTCTTTTGTCCATTCGCCCCTAAGGAACGAAGTAACTTGACCACGGACCGAAAAACAAGGATGAAGAAAGGAAGGAGCACCGCTTGCACCCAATCAGTGGTCATAGGCTTGCTTCCCTCTCTTTGTTCTTTCTTTCCTTCTGCCACTAGTAGCTGTCTCATTCCTGACCTTAGTACGGGCTAGCCTCAGCTAGCTGGTGAAATGGATAAGTTGTGTAACAAAGAATCCTTGTTCCTTTCTTTCAGAACCTTCGTCTTTCGGCTTTAGGACTAACTCAGTTTTCTTTAAGAAAAGAAATAGGTATTCAGTAGTGAGTGACTCTTTCCGTCTTTCGTTTAGGTTAATTCCGTCTCTTTGTCTGTTAATTCGGTATCGTTTATTAATTGCTTATATTAAAGGTAGTCCTTCCCCAGGTGTGCCTAAAGTCTTATGCTTATGATGATCCCTTTCAATAAAGGCAGCACCATTCAATTAGGTAATTGAATTAGATAAAATATGCTTCCTCTTCAATTGAGCTTCTCAGCTCTGGTCGATTTAAAGCTCATTGCACCTAGCCTATTTTACAGTGGGAGAATTCAGGAAGTTCAAGTGGCATTCCGCTCACTTTTCTTCCTTCTTTTCCGTTGTCGGTCCTCTTCCTTACCATCAAGCAAGGGTCAAGCTGATCGTGGGAATTGAATTCATTCAATGACCCTAACAAAAAGAGCTATTGAAACTTCTTTGAATGCCCCATTCCATTTCCGGGATCGGGATCTCAAGTTCTGAGGCTCTATAATAGGGGCTTTATACTGCGGAAAACCCTTATGATTATGCAAAATTGCCCCTATCAATACGAAGCTGCGAGGAAGCCTTCTGAAGACTCTGTCTCTGTTGATGCGCCTGCTAATAATAAATTCCTCTCATTATCAGTCGAGTTATACCTTAAGAAAGAGGACCGGTCAAGCCCTATCACGCCCATCTCAGATGGAAAACC